>JASCZW010014042.1:0-23929 GCA_034211315.2 Aedes japonicus | reverse complement strand
TAAGAATAAAGTGTGATTATTTTGTTTGATGAGAAAACTAACTTCGCTTCGTCCGAATATATTTTTAAATTTGTTTATCCATATCGGCCGTATGCATTATTGTTCCCAGGACAGTCTTGTGAGAATTACAAGTGCTAAACATTGACGCAACTGGTTAACATTCAATGGCATCGCTTTCGCAAGATTCACGAAGGCCAAGGCGTCATTGCTTCTAACCAAAAGAAGTAACAGATAGTGGTTTCACGAGTTAAAGTTATGAAGATATTAACATTTCCTTGTAGAATATCGGCGACAGTTAAGGCTCTACAAACGTCTCTACGGACTCGCAGAGGCTCCATGTTCACTAATCGACAGCGACTTTCGTAGTGGGGAAGACAAAATGGGTCTCTCCAAGGTAGTCTACGAAGCGCGAACCACAGAAAACGACGTTCAATAGATTCGATACGCTCGGCGCCATTATTATAGTTCGGGCTTCAAACTCCTGAACAGTACTACAGTGTAGATCGCACGAGAGAACAAAAGAGTGATTTCAGGCAGTAGATGTCGCTGAAATTTTTCGCCACCTTGACAACAAAACCAAGAATTCTTGAAGCTTTATCAACAACATATGAAATTTGATGCGTATACGTCAGTTTAGAATCCAGCTGAACACCTAGGTCTTTAACGCACTGAATTCGTTCAATGGTCGTGTCGAGAAGATTGTAGTTGAAAACAATTGGTTGTTTTTGCCGGGAAAAGGGTGTGACTGAGCACTTAGCCAGGCTGACCACCAATCGATTTAGTGTACACCAATCAGCAAAGGGCATCAATCTGTTCTCGGAGGAAACGGCAGTTAGCTGTTGAGCAGATACGCAGAAACATGTTTCAGGTCGTCGGCAAACGACAGTCGTGGTCCTCCGATAACAAGATGTAAGTTGTTGAAGTAAAGAAGAAATATCAACGGTCCCAGAGGGCTGCCCTGCGGTATCCCGGACTTGATGTGATGTGATGTGTAATAAGAACCCACCATCAGTGCAAGGATTACCTATGGCTGCAGGACTATTCTCAGCAGGTTGTTCTGAGAGAATAGCCTACGTGATGGCTTCTTGTAGCAGGGTCAGCCGATCTCAGTGAGGACCTTCGGAAGACTGATCGAATTTCTCCTAAAGCAACTGTCGTTGACGCCCTGTAAGATTTGAACTAAAACATCTTAAGAGATTACCGCTAACTCCTAGTCTGTCAAGTTTGGCGATCGCAATATCGTGGTTCAACTTGACGAAAGCTGCTGTTAAATCGGTGTAGATCACGTCCGTTTGGCATCGAGCAATCATACTATCAGTGATGTATGACGTTAGCCACAGTAGGTTTGTTGTTGTGGAATGCCAAGTTCAAAACCCGTGAAGATCGGCACTCAAAAACTGCTAACAATGTACAAAAAGAGAGTTCCTTACGAACAGTTCAAATTATAGTCACTAGATTCATAGTCTGGCGGATACAACAACGGGAGGTCCGCCAAGTGATAATTTAAATTGGCTCCCATCGTTGAATCCGCCAGACTATGAATCTTGTGACTATAGTTCAAATAGCTTCGACACGGTGCTTATCGATGTGAATCCCCTGCAGTTATTCAGGTCCCGCTTGCTTCCATTTTTATATACCGGAAACATGTCTGCCGTTTTCCAGCAATAAGGAAATATGCCGCTAGAAAGGGACAGCTGCAATATCTGATGAAGTGGATCCAGAAGATAGGCCATATTCTGTTTAAGAAAAACGGATGGAACACCATCAGGTCCGGGCTTGAACGATGTTTTAAGAAGTGAAATTGCCAGATCTGATCTTTATTCAATTTCCTTTCCATCGCTAAAAGCCAGCACCTTTCTCTTAAGACCCCTCATTAAATTTTGTGCAATGGGGGAGCCGACTTTTTGGTCACTTTCATCCATTTTTTCTTCAACTCCAGCTCGTTCTTAAACACATAGGACAATTTTCGAACTTTGGCCTTCATTATGGCCCACAATTTTTCCACGGGACGAATCTCTGGTGAATTTGGGGGGGCTGGCGGATTTAGGTACAAAAACAACGTTATTATCTCTGTACCAATCCAACGTCGATCGCGCGTAATGGCATGATGCCAGGTCCGGCCAAAATAATGTCTCGCCTCCGTGGGATCGCAGGAAGGGCAACAGACGCTTCTGGAGGCACTCGTTGCCTTAAATTTCGCGGTTGATGGTACCCGTTGTGATGTACGGTTTACTCAGTTTACCGCATTGGCATATGGCCTGCCAGAGCACGTATTTTTTGACGAATTTGTCCACTTTCTTCTTCCTTATGTCTTCCGGAACATCCAACCGTGATTTGGAAAGGTAGAACTTCAGCCCCGGTATCTGCTTTGCGTCTGCCTTATTGTAGGTTTCGTCATCTATAACCACTCATTGGTTTCGTTAACCACTCTCGATACAGCTTCCTTGCGCGGGATTTGGCCGCCGTGTTTTGTTGATCATGCCGGTTCGGTGCCTTGTGGACCTTGAATACACGAAGCTCAGCTCGTTTTATGGTTTGTTGAACGAACCAGACGGAACACTTTGCCTTCAGAGCTGCGTCGCGAATCGAAAGGTTTGGATTACACTTGAAATAATCCAACACCTTCCGGGCCTTCACAGGGTCAGCTGTCTCCTTAAACACTCCTTAAACGATTTTACCACCCGAGACACAGTTGTCTTCCGATCCATCTCATGGTCGCAGTCGGATTTTCCATGACGGCGCGCAAAGTCATTCTAAGGTCAACTCTTCAAATGCAGTATCATCGAGACAACACAGAGCAATAAAGAACGGTATAAACTCTAACCAATTTTACTTTCAGACAAATTTTCTAACACAAGGTAAGCAATCAAATGACAAATACAAAATATACTGAATATCATTATATCGACATAATATATAATGGGAAAAGGGAGGGACCATCAGGGCACCCAAGTGAAACGATTTGGATAGGGAGCATGGGACTGCCTCCTCCCTAATGTTAACATTCCGCGGAACGAGGGCGGGCTCTTCGACCCCATCTATTGGGTTTATTCTGTCAATCGAGGGCTCAACTTTAATGCTGTGGGTGTAAACTTGCTTTTGGAAGGAGATTCTCTTCCCTATATTCGCGGGTTTCGCGTCTGCTTACGGGCCCGCTCAAACTTTTTTGGCCCTTCATACAGGAGCTTGAAGATCACAAACAACAATAGAATCCTGATCAAATCGTTTTTCAGATTAGTCCACTGCTATGGAAAGTTAACTTGCTACAATAGATGGTAGTATCTCATCATCATCATGTAAAAATGAAAAAGAACGGGGCTCCGTTATATGGCACTTGAGCCCCACAAATAAACAAGTAAATAAAACTGCAACGAGAACGCCACCGCCGGTCGATTTCCTGCTATTTTTTATGTTCCGATCACAGCGGAGTACTTCGTAACCATCTCCAAAAACATAACTTTAGACAGTCCGAGAATCTAACCATGTTTAACCAATCTAACCGATCATCATCCATTTCATTCCACCAACATTCTGGTAGTAGATGACAATATTCGAATTCCGCAGTTTAAGGGTAGTAGTAGCACTGGGAAAGGAAATACCATCAGGGCGGGAAGTGCCCATCTACCAGAATTGGTAGAAACTTAGAACTTGGCAGAAAATCTCAGTCGTACCTTCTCAAATATTTCGAAATCACACCAAAATGATCGGTTTTCTTAAAAATTCACCTACCTTCTTATTAGCGCTGCAATACCCGAAGCAAATGACTTCGATGAGAATTTCTACGGACAAGGGTATTCCGAGGGACGCCAGTTTGCCCTCCGTCTTGGGCATTCCTTTGCGATGTGTCAGAATGGCTCCTTCGTCGAGCGAACTAATGAAGTTCTTCATTACAATATTGCACTGATCGTAGGCAGCGCTGAAACGGTTCGGTTTGAAGGTTTACGTTAATACACTGCAAAATAAGCTTTCCCCATCAATGCGTATTTTATAGAGAAATCCAAGTAAAGCTAAAGTGAGGTTAAACATCGTAGTATCTAAAGCTGTAATTGATAATAACGCGCTAGCTATTTTTTTTAATCTGTATGGAATTGGTTAATATTGTCATTATCGTCGATTTTCTTATCTTTTTATCACCAATTACTTTGCATAGACAGCTCGAAAAACCATTTCGAAAGAGCGCCATCTCAAAGTTGATCCTCACTTTTGCGTTACCTGGATTCTTCCATAGCACTCCACTGGAAATTTTACTCTTGATCAAGTTAAACTAAGTTAGCTTATTATTCTTCAAAGGAAAAATGAATGAACCTAGTTTTACTCTATAAAGGGTAAAATTCCCTGTAAAGCGAGAAAAAGAAAACAACTATGAAGTACCCTTCAATCGATAAAAGGTACTCATTAGTGGGTAAAGCTACTTTCCAAACAGTTGGGAGGCTACCTTTTGATTCGTTCATCCGAATGTGATAGTAAGCGGAGAATCAGTTTTTCGGCGGCATCCCTAAGCTTGTAGTTGCCCTCGAAGAACTGGTGGCAGCTGCGAAGAAAAACAAACTTTATTTTCTATACAAGAAATCTAATTCCTCAACCTTACTTTCCCACCGCTCGGATCAAAAGCTTTACCAGCCCAACCGAACGATGTAGGTACAGCGAATCGATTGCCGACAGTCCATTCATGACCAGCTCCTCGTCCGTCAGGATAGTCGGTTGCCGAAGAATTGCAATAGCTGGAGCGAGTATCTCATCAGCTCCGAGTAGAATTTGCATTTTCCGATTGCCATCTGACTTTAGCGCCAGCTCCAAAACGGGACCATGAATCGAAGGATATATGTGTTTCATAGGATAATCAAGAGCCGCTATCTGCAGCTCATGTAGCCAATTTTGATCCCCGTCTTCAATTATTCGCCGTTGGTTGGTTGAGTTCATGGTTTCGAATTCTGAAGGATTGTAATGAGGCTTGTGTGGGAAGCAAGTGTCATTCGTGGGCACCTGCTGATTTGCGGATTCTTGCGAGTCTGTGCCGCCGTAAATTTGAAGAAGCCGGCATAAGATGTTGACCGTGACCAAGTACTTGGTCCTGAAAGCGAAGCTCTTGCTGTTAGCTTCCCAACTCTGGCGAAAATGTTTTGCTAGATAACCTAGCTCGTGTCGTACATCGTGGAATTGAAACTCTTCCAGTGGTTGGACAACCGTCAGTTCAAGAAGTTCATGCAGCAGGTTCACAATTTTATTGGACACTTGAGCGTCGATGTCATCGGATACATCTTTCAAACTGTTGATTCCCAGAATAAATAATTCATGGGTAAACGCCGGAACTGAGATTTGGACTTTCCTGGTTTCGTCTGGGCACTGGCTTTTAGTATTTTGGTAGATATACAAACTGGTCAACTTGAGTGATTTTAAACGCTTCTGAAGCGAAATTGTTATTCGGTGGAACATCTCGATTGAAGTTCTCAAACTAGCCCGTTTCGCATCCAGAAGACGAATCAAAGAATGGAGAACGTACGGAGGTTGCAGAAAGAACTCCGGGGGATAGTCGTTGATGGAACGCACAAGATAGCTGAAGGCATGCTTGATAACTTTCTCGTCCCCTTGAGGGTGCAACGATTCGTTGAGATCTTTAAAGACTTTTGCATCAGGAGGGGGAGGAACTTCCCAACATTTCGTGTAGTAGTTTGGTCCTTTAGTTTGAGTGACCTCCAAACTTTGCCTAGGTGAATCCGTAAGATCGATGTGTTCAATTTTCAAACTTGCAAGACTCTCTGCAATGCTTTCAGGATTTCTGGGTTGTTCCGTTTCTTTTATGTCGTTCACTAACTGAATGATATTGTCTATGATTTCTATCAGTTCTGCCTTTGAACCAACCAGGTATTTTACCTTTCCCATCTCGGTAATTAATCGTTTGCTAGTAAAATAGTTGACAATGCTCGAACCAAAGTGACTCTAGGGAAGACAGTGCCAAGGCATTTCATAAAAACATTCTGGATACATTTTCAACTGAAAATACTCACGCCAAGGAGCAACGAGATAAGTTCTAGTACTGCGGCCTCCTCGCAGATGGGAACGTTTCCGAACCAACGGATAAGATTTTTCACCAGCGATGTGGGGTTGAATTTGATGCATTCATGTTCCCATAATGCCCGTTTGACTTTATTTTCGATGTCGTGCAGAGTTCGGACACGAATTTCCAGGATTTCGTGAGCTGAGTGCGATAGATTATTATTGTTCTAAGGTCAAGGGCACATATAATCTGATGAGTACTTACATAATTTAGCCAACATATCACTACTTATTGCAAGAGACATTTTATTGGTCTATTATTTTGGAAAATATTTATAAAAAATCACAATGAAAATGATAAAACATAATCGTTAACGGCCGTTGGAGAAACGTCTTTGGCCCAGAATGATGCAAAACAAAAAACCGGCTTCCCACTTTGACGTTTGTTGTTAGCATTTCTCATGATACGCTTGTACAGTTTTACCCAAGATTGAGTTGCTACCAAAAGTTTGATTTTCAGGTTTTCGTATCCCTACACTGAAAAAAAATCTTGCAGTAAAAACAATACTTTTCTAAAGGGTCACCCACAATTCTGGATCAACAATAGAAAAGGGCCCATCAACATTTGTAAACAACAAACACTTCTGAGCCCGTTTTCTCGGAAGCCGTTGGCTAACACACGCAAACTGCTATAAAAATCATCGTACACGAAACTATCCCCTACATGGTGATGGTCTTGGTATCATGTGCTAGCAAATAGGCTCCGAAGTGTCTGTTAACAAATGCTGATAGGTCACTTTCGAGTACGATCCAGCGCCATACACTTCATTAGGGCGACATCATGCCTTTGTTCAGACTACGGCGTCTGTAACTATCGAAGTACAATACGATGTTCAATAAAATTTATCAACACGAAAGACGTCATCAAAGATAGTCTTGTATTCATGTTACAACTCCGTAGATCTTGAACAAGAGCAATTACTCAATCTATTGTATGCTATCTCTTTTTCTCTTACGGAAATGTTAGCTCAATTTTCGTTAATAAGTGGATCAACTCAATTTTTTGAGTAGATCCACTTTTTACGAAAATTGAGTAACATTTCCGTGAGAGAAAAAGAGATAGCATATCATTGTACTCAAAAATTGAGTAAAGTGAAGCGGGAGTGTACGTTGCGGATGCGTTTGCGTGAATTTGACAGTTTTCCCATAAACGGAAGAAAAAAAGTACCCATTTGAGCAGTTGCGAGTGGGAAGCCAATTTTGGGTATAGTTGTGTTAACGCACCCATTGGGTATAAATAACTTACTTTTGGGTGAATTCTACCCAAAAGTAAGTTATTTATACCCAACGGGTCGATTAACATAACTATACCCAAAATTGGTTTCCCACACGCAACTGCTCAAATTGGTACTTTTTTCTTCCGTGTAGGTTTTCTGTCAAATTTACGTCAACGCATCCGCACCGTATCAATTGTGGGACCCTTAAGGTCGGTATCGTGTTCGAAAGAAATTTCTCTTTCTATTCAACCCATTTTAAATTCCGTTTACTGAAGCGGAAAACCTAATAGTACGTTCACACTACAGCTTATATTACGTGATATAGAGTATCTTGATATCAAATGACATGTACATTATTTCCAGTGAAAACTAGATGTATACACTGACGAAAAAAACGTTAAGAAGTTCATTCAAAAACCTTATGAAATTTAGCCACAAGGAATCGGTTTGAATTTTATACTTTTACCCAAGGGGCAAGACAGCTTTCTAGTGAGTAACTTTTGTCTTCAAATTTACTCAGGATTCATCAAATTTGCTCACTCTATGATGTTGTTCACCCACTCTATGATGTTGTTGGTGGGAATGCCAAAAAAACGTGTGCGAAAATGAACACAACAACCTCACTCATATTTGATCATAAAACTCACATTTGCTCAGAATGCATCACCTTCCATCAAACTGCTTGAATGTGACGGCGGCAACGGTGGCAACCTTAGCAACCAATAACAGCAGTATGTTTACTGTCTTGGAAAAATATTTACTATCGTACCATAAGAAGTTCTCATTTAAGGCAAGATAGGTTGCAGTATTTGGAGGAGGAATTGGCAAGTAGATTGTTTAATACTGTTTCATTGTTTTTCTTGCAGGAAGACGAAAAAGAGATGAAATATATTAAATTTATAGACTGCCGAACAGATTAATTATTCCCATTGTACGGATTGACTCTACCCATTCAACGTTGGCTTCGACTGCGGGAAGCTCTTAATAAAATAATTAAGCTTCAATCCATCTTTATTGAAAACTTCTCTCCAGATCTTCGATAGCTCATTATTCTGGCAGATGAAAAGTGAAACTACTCAATGAACATGTATTTAATGGTCAATGGAGTGCTGAAGTTCCCGTTAACGATCTACCTTACCGTTCACTCGAAGGACTTACTTCATTAATTAATTAGCTCTGAAACAGTTACCACGATGCAAAGCACTCCACCAAACAAGCCAGCAAATATATACTTAATTTCGTGTGGGGACTTTGCCGTTTCACTGAAAACGAACAACCGAGCGCGCAAAGTTAAAATTGTGAATTTTTCTCAACACTTAGCAGGATTTGTCATCAACTAACCAAAAGAACGAACGACCGTAGTACTCCCAAGTAACCACAAGCATTATATTATTACACTTATTCAACCCAAAATCAGCATCGGTAATGCAGGATCGCATCAATTCAACAGTTGTCAAGTAATGAAGCGTTAGATTAGCTAAAGAATGTAGTGATGCATTACCTATGCAATAATGCTACTTTAGCAATGCCTTATGGCATTACAAAAGATATAGCATTAGTTCGATCTTAGTGGGGCCCTTTTCAGCTGTATTCCAATTTTAATGATGCACTAGACGTAATGCATATGCCCTATATGTGCATGCTATTACAGCCTCGTGGTTACTTGGGCTGTCCACTTCAACGTATGTTTTTGTACTGATTAATTTATAATATTTCCATTCCCTTCACAGCGGCGATAGGTGACTATCGGTTATCGGTCGTGCGAAACACTCTCTTGCTGTCTTGCGTTTAGATAAGTCAGGTGTTGGGTTCAATATTAAATCAAATTCAATTAAGTTTAAAACTACTATATACTGATGTGATCTCAAACATTTCTTTTTCTGTCTTATACTTATATTAGAAAGGGAATGTCATCAGTAATCCAAATGATTTTTAGTTGGTAGTAAATTCTCCTCAAGCGCCCTATACTCCGCGCAAAATTGGAGTCTAGTCCTGATAGCCACCTCATTCTGCCTACGGGACGTTCAAAATCAAATTTCCGTACAACATTTATCTTTGCCCGGATTTGCAATTCTGTAGAAGCAATCTTTTAATGCCGTACTGCTTGATAGTTTCAACGATAGCTTATTGCTACATAACCCACAGAGAACCTGAACTCCGTGGGTTTGTCATAATAGCTCACAAAGTTGCGTGATGATTACCACAATGTTGATACGGTAGACTTGCACGACAGACATTTCTTGTTTTGGTTATTTCCCTGTCAAAACCAAGCTTCACAAAAGGTAGGAATGTTCAATATGACAGTATGAATCCAGTGAATAATATAGACACTCAAGTAATAGACCGGACAACGTGCCGCCATGTTGTATCCAAAACGAACATTTCCTCGCATTTCCCATACGATTTGACAGTTGTTTTGGATACATCAACTGTGCCAGACTCACGTTGTCCGGTCTATTACTTGAGTGTCTATAGTGAATAAGAGATACTCATATTTGCTCAGAGTAACTCAGGATTGCTCAGTGTCTTGCCCCTAGCTTTTACCTTATAAATGCGAATGCGATGTTTTTTGTCTTCATTACCAGCTATGTTTTAGATATGATAACTATATGAGTTTCATAACACAGCCTTATGAAATGCATTATTGTTTATAATGATAACTGGACGTGTCCGCTATGGATTTTTAAATACAGTTTTCACTTTCATGTATAGTAGTTTTAGGAGGATGGGTTTATTTTTTAGAAGAAATAAATTAATGAGACCAAAAACATCTTTATTATAAATAAAAGGTACCCACAGCACATAACACATAAATCGACTCCACTTTGCTCATCCCCAACGGAAATTTCCGTACAACTCCGAACTTGTCCACATATGTTCCAATCTGCATATCATTTCCTCGTCCAGTAGTACCCGCATCATCGACTCCGGTAACTTTTGACGCAAATCGGATACATCTCGTGCAGTGAATGCATCGGTTCATGATGGTCTTAACCAACGGGTCAATGTCCTTATCTTCAACGGCACGCTTTCCGCTGTGATCGATATCGGTGAACCGTGAACGATCCGACCCGAAAGCCATAGCCTGGTCCTGCAGATCGCATTCACTACCCTGGTTGCAAATCGGACAACCCAACGACTCATGAGCAAGAACTCCATCACACCTACGCGAGCCTTGCGGGTCATTTCTGAATTGGTCTTGTTACGCAGCTACCGGCTTGGGAGACTTTTCCACTTCCACCAAGCACATACGACAGTTACCGGTTGTGATCAATCGCTCGTGATAGCAGAAGCGAGGAACCTTAACGCCCACCAATGCAGCAGCCTACAAATAAAAAATAAAAACAATTATTACATTTAATGGCGAAATCCAAACCCCCCATCCTAAACATCTTCACCTGCAGCCCCGTTTTCTCGGATCGACCATTACCGACACATCATCTACAATCACCTTAATCTTTTCGGGGGCCTTGGCCCCGGATTCATCGTCGACGTACGGATGACGACTTGCATTGTTGGGCAGCGCGCTTCAAGCGCTAGTGCCCTGGTCAACGGCGCACGAAGCAACTTGCCTAGCAGTTAGTCGTGTTCAATTTGGTTCTGCAAAACAAAACAAATAATACCGTCTGTTATCGATCGTAGCGGTAGAGCCAAATTTCCGTTGCAGCATTCAAATCTGTAATTAAAAAAACGCCTCTTTAAAACCGGAATGGAAAATGAATCAACTTTGGAGTATTTTGACGGCACAGCAAAAGCATTGTCAAGAAGCAATATGGGCTTTCTTGTTTAAATTTTAGGATATTTTCTTCTTTTAAAATACGGTTACCTCGTATGCAAGATTATATTTTGAAGATGATCTTGAGCACGCACTCCACAAAATTTCTTGATTCGCCATTGCTGTTGATTTATACCGACTGAAATTGGAGAAATAATGCTAAAAAATGAATTAAAAATAACACGCGTGAAGATGCGCGTTTAGGTTTTCACATACACTGGGGAACGTCCATTAATTATGTCAAGCAAAAAGTGACTTTTTATAACCCCCTCCCCCTTCTTGTCACGTTTTTGTATGGACCTTCAATTTATTTTGTATGGACCTTCAATTTATTTTGTATGGATAATTAATGAACGTTCCCTTACCAGTGATTGATTCTCTTCATCAAATTATATCTTCCTATAGTATACGTCTGTGAGATGTACATCAGCTCGAACACAACGGGATCATCAGGATTTACCAAGAGTATCCGAACAATAACTTGCGTCTCAGTTTTTACCGTTTCATACATATACCAACAATCAATATACAACTAGCGATTTGAAATTGGTTCGCTGTTGTAGAACCCCTTGGTCCGAAGTACACGTTTAAGCCAGCACCTTGCTATACATATTTGCGCCATTGTTTTGATTTGCTGTGTTATTTTGATAGAATATTTGAGAGTGTGTTCGTGTGAGTTCATTATTAGGGGCGCTAGTCGCATATTGATTGTTGTTGCAAATTGATTGTTGTTATTAAGCTTGGGACCGAACTCGGGACCGATGTGCTATTACTGGCTGAGCCAAGAAAAAAAAATCGTTTTTGTTCGGGACCTTAGAGTTAGTCTATGCATATACCTTATGATTATTTTACACAAACAACAGTCATGAACTTCATAAGGCAGTTTTATGAAAATGATAAGAACATTCTTATCATTATGTCACATATGTCTTTAGAAAATCATTACATCAACTGAGAGAACCATCGTTGCACACATGAATGTTATAAGCGCCTTATGGAATCATAATATAATGGCTTCATGAATTTCTATAGGTTTTTTACGCCAGTTTAGGGTATCTGCGAGCGCCATTTTAGCTTTGATTCTGAGGGTTTTCTCCTAGGGGTGCGACACTCATCCATTCATAGTGGATAAGTTGGATTTATCCATGATTCTTTTAATTTTTCACAATAACTCTCATTAATCTAAAATTGGAAAATTAATTTCTGCTTCTTTCGATTACTCTCGATATCATCCGATTCGTTCGGATTTTATCCGATAATGGCGTTAGTCACGATTTTGATCAATTTTACTTGACCGTGTACGTTCATTATGGCAGCTACGAAAACAAACAGATTTGTTGGTTGATTCTACTAACGATTATAGTTTGTTTTAAACAAAATTTAGTATGATTTAAATTGAATTGCTGTTTGAAACAAACAAACGAAAACACATTTTTCCTGTAATTTGAAGAATAATTCTCGTTGCAGTTTAAAACCGGAAAAACTAACTCGTGTAAATCAATTTAACTGCTTTTCCATATGGGAGCAAAGCGTCGCATCTGTCGGAGCTGTGGAGAAAACCAGATACGCTGTACAGCGCACAATGCATGCGTCACAATGCAAACATACATAGAGAAACAGAGTAAAATCGTTTGGCGCTAGTGGGTTATTCCGGTTTCAATCTGCAGTTGCGAGTTATAGGAATATAACAAACATTAAAAAGGCCAGGCACCCACTGATGAGTGGAGGTGCTGCTAGCATGTCAAAACACCTTGTCGAAGTTCGCATCACACCACAAGCCTGTGGCTCGATAGTTTGGGCTGGTATGTGATACCACACCTCTGCCACATCGCTGCACTTTTCCTTTTTTGTTATTGGCCAAGCTGACAGCCAATGTTGCCAATGGACACTCTAAACAAAATATACCTAAATAACCCGCATAATCACAAACCATTCCTGGACCATTTCCCATATTGTTGACGACCGTTTCCGATATCGTTACGACATTTATCGTTATAGTTGACAACTATAAACTAACAATCTCCTATATAGTTTTAACAATATGTCAGATGGTACAAGGCCAAATAACAATATGCTGAATAGGCGGTTAAGTTAGGTTACCATAACAAAATGGCAATTTTCACGAACAAAATTTTTGCTGTACTCTATCTCAAACAGTTGGAATATAATCCAGACCGAGTGCAGACAATAATAAACCTTTCAATGACAATATGGCAAACATTCACAATATGTGTTAATGTAGAGGTTGTATGGTGAAAATGAGATTAAACTAATCAATAACAATAACATAAAATATGATAATATATCTTACATTCGAAATATAGTTTCGACTATATAGCAAATTGTTTTTCATTATACGGGAAGTTAATGGCACAATAATCGATGAAACTTTGCAAAAATCGGATAGATCGAAATATCGGATGAAATCGTGAAAAATCGTCGATTATCTTTCATAGCGATGACCTAAAAACTGGTCGATTGGAAAGAGATGTGAATCGCTTATTACGATTTCGTTCGATAAAATCCGATAATTTGGTTGAATCGGATTTTTTTAGAATTTTTTAAATTTCATCCGGTTTGAACAAGACATTTTGATTAAACACCATTTCTTTTCTAAATCTGAGATAATCCAGAAGAGTCGCGCCCCTAGGTTTTCTCAGCAGTTTTCTCATGTTGTGTACACTCCCTTTTAATTTTTCTTAATTTTTGAGCACAATTGTATACCTTCCCGACTAAAAAATTCTCATAGATTTACAATTGAATATATTGTAACCATACAACAGAATCTATAGTATGTACAATTAATAGTTTGTTTAATTGTTTAAATAAATAGTTTAATTGTTCACAACTATAAGATGGCAATAGGAGTTATTGTTACCACAATAGAATCTAATGTAAAATGTAAATGTAAATCTAATGTAAAATCATTTTTTTCCGAACAAGTTTGAGTCAATTACTATTGATTGTATTGTTTCACAATTATTGAAAAATCCAAGCATGTGGAGCGAATTGTACATCTATTGTTATGACAATATGCATTATTCATTTATCTGATTCATGAGAAAAAAGATTTATGGTCGGAAATAGATTTTAAGGTTATTTTATATTATTGTATTGTAAAAGTATGGTTATTTTTATCCGGGTTCTCTTTTCAATTTTCGTTAAAAGTAAATCTACTCAATTGTATGAATAGATCCACTTTTTACGAAAATTGAGTAACATATCTCCGAGAGAAAAGGAGATAGTATACAATTCTAGGGTTTTATTTTCATTAGGGCGAATCTGCAATTGAGAAACTCTCTTTGATTACTTTCTCTTTCATTCATATTCCATTCAGCGTTACGTTTTTCATTCAACTATTTGTAGAGTATGGTAGCCAGCACTGTTGCGTTTCTATCTGTACGAAAGAAATCCTCAAAAGATGTATAATGGCGCTGTTATAAATGAAAGAGAGCGAGAGAGGAAAGAGCCTCTCATTGCTAGATTCGCCCTTCTGAAAAAAAATCCTAGAATTGTGCTCAAAAGTTGAGTAAAATAAGACGGGAGTGTAGAACTTTAATTTCATATGAATAATCTGGCAACCTTGCAAAAATTAAACTCGCACTGACACATTGAACATTACCAGACCTGTTTAATTGAACATTGCAACGCGCGCGCAATTTTGTTTTGTTTCGCTCCGCTAATTCTTTCATTGACTGCTGGTTCTGTCTAGCGTATATAATTGTAATGGCTTATTTACGATGATCAATGCTCGCAAAATTCGCCAAGTATTTCTTGATTAAACTTTATTTGAAATTCCCCAGGCAAATAACAATAACACTGTAGGTTGTATATTAGTAAACATACTGTTTGCAAAAAAGACAGCAAAATTTAATATTGAGGGATTCCATCCAGAATGTGCCGGAAATCCCAAAAATCATACCCGATCATTATTGATTTGGATGAAACTTGGCACATGAGTTCGGTACGTTGGAAAAAAAAATTCCACTGGTGTTAAGATAATTTGGGTTCAAGAGTAACTTTTGAGATGGGCGTATGTGTTTTTTCCAACATTTTACTTGAAAAATCGTAGTTCAAAAACCATTACATTTAGAGAAAAACTTTATAAAAGAGAATTGTAGGGAACTAAAAGCCTTTCTTTAAAAAATATACACAGAAAAAAATTTTTTTTTCATCAAGAAAAATCAAAAATAATTACTAAAAATAAAATATCTAAAAAACATATTTTTAATATTTTTTTAATTTGTTGTATGGAAATTTGAGGAAAAAAGACACGTTTTAAAAAAAACTCTAGGATGGACGCTTTTATAATAAAAAAGTTTTTCAAATAGCGAACTTTGGTGTATATTTCAAATTTTGGTTATTGATTCTTATAAATAAATTTTGATGTTACAATATGGTTTTGGAGATTATTACAAACAATAATGATAATAATAATAAACCACGTAAACGCAACCGTTTTCAAGATATTTCTGATTTTCTTTCAATAAAATTTCAAAACCTCAAAAAATACGCCCTTTTCATAAATTACTCGTGATATTAAAACAACAATAGCTAACGATTGTTTCTCTTGTGTTTTTAGCCTTTTTAAAACACATGTATGTGCCTCTTACTTACTCTTAACAGCTCGTCGATTGAAAAAGCTTCACTTAAAGTGATGAATAATGAATTATGGTTGGATTTATATCTATATATACCATTTATTAGTCTCGGTCATTGATAATATTACATAAACATTATATAAACTATTGATTGCTTTTATATATATTATGAATCCTGCCTTCTTCGTCATTCGAAAACAGTTTTACAAAAACTTCGTTTTCTGAAATTGGAACGAATGAGTGGTACTTTTGTGTACTTGCAATCGTTTTAGTCTGTCGGTAAATTTCATTCCATTCTGCTACCCCCTGTTCATACTCTTCATGTGATACATAACAAAACGACATTTTTGTTAAACAATCATCACTTTTTTGGTTCGCCCATTCGAATAACTCTAATGCACTTTTTATAGGGTGTTCATGTTGTACAGCAAGGCTTGCATATCTTGCCATTCGTTTTAATGTACCACGTAAACGTAGCTTTCTTTACTTTAATTTTTGTTTGCAAAAAGCTTATTAGTTTTGAAATAAACACCTGCACCGCAATCGTATCATGTTTCAACACTTCTGAGATAACAATGAAACTGATATTTTTAAGTATTCCAGATTCCGTGTAATAAATGACAAAAGGGTGAATAGTGGCTTGCTCATTACTCCAATAACTACTTTGAACAGCATCTTGAAAAACAAATGAATAATTTTCAGAAAAATCACAAATTATTATTACTTCGCCGTCTTTAAGACAACTTTTATAATCTCTCAAGAAACTAGACTGCTGAGATTTGACAAAATCGTGGGATACTAATTGTTCCAACTTTTCACAAAAATAAGCAATAAATTCATCAATTGGTTTAACAAGTGTCTCTAAACTACATCTATCAGTTGAAATCCATTGCTCAAAAGATATTTCAACTTCTATATGACCCTCCGCATAATTTCATCATCTGTCCATTTCACACTTGTCGCCCCTGCGACATCTATCTCGCTGTTACTTTCATCGCTTTAGCAAATTCGCTCCCTTCATTCTCTGAGCGGTCCGACCGATACAGCCATAAAACAATTATAAATATATTGATTGCAATATTAAAACAATAGTGCTATTTATCTTGTTCTTTTCAAATGAGTCTTCTTATCATCCTGATATCAAAAGAAAAGAGGACATTAGAGTAATGTGAACGTTATAATATGAAGATCTTGGAAAATTTATCATTTCTGGTGGAAATCTCGATTAACTTAAGAAAAGAGCGAATTTTCTGAGGTTTTTTCATTCTATTGAAATAAAATCCGAAAAATCTCGAAAACGGTTGCGTTCAGGTGATTTATCATTATAATCATTATTGTTTTTAATGATCTCCAAAATCATATTGTATAATTAATTTTCATTTATAATAATGAATAACCAAAATTTGAAATATGCACCAAAGTTCGTTCTTCGGAAAACTTTTTTATTATAAGAGCGTCCATCCTAGAGTTTTTTTCAAAACGTGTCTTTTTTCTCAAATTTCCACAAAACAAATTTGAAAAATATTAAAAATATGTTTTTTTTATATTTGATTTTTAATATTTATGTTCGATTTTTTCTTTATGAAAAAAAATTTTTTTCAGTGTACATTTTTTTACAAAGCCTTTTTAGTTCTCTACAACTCCCCATATAAAGTTTTTCTCTAAATGTAATGGTTTTTGAACTATGATTTTTCAAGTAAAATGTTGGAAAAAAAACATACACCCATCTCAAAAGTTACTCTTGAATCCAAATAATCTTAACACCAGCGGATTTTTTTTTCAACATACCGAAGACGTGTACCAAGTTTCATCAAAATCGAAGATAGTTGAGTTTGGTGACCGACCGATTTGGCGTGGAATCAGTCTATTGCCCAATTTAAGATAGAGCAGGAGTAAGGGCCTAGGAGACTTCATTGATTTCTCTTCTTCGGCTTCCAGTCTTTTAAAAAATGGTGACGAGAAGTAAGTTTGAATGCATTTTTTTCAGCATAGAATGCTAGATCGCGATAGTTACTTCTGTTCAGATCTGAACAAAAAATGCAGTCAAAGCCGCTTCTTGTCATATCTAGAACTGATGGAACGAAATCTCCCATTTAACACTTGGGCTTAACAACATATGGATGCAGTTTCTGTTCGTCTGTTTAAGCTTTCGTTTAATATCTTGATTGGGATTATAGTTTTCCTAGCTAACACGGTTGATCCTTCACGTTGCAATCAACCTGGCGGCAATTGAAGAGAAATCGTTCACTGCACTAACATTCTCATGATACTCAGCGCAAGAATGTAGCTGATGTTGCATGCATGAATGTTGTTGATTGAAAAATGCATTTACATTGGACCTATTGAAAAACTAATCACGATATTAAAAGTCGACGCAAATAGCCGTGTTGTTGACGTTGTTATCAGTCTGTTTTGGGTGTTGTTCATAATATTGAACGTGGTTTATCGTGAATAAATGGAATAAATTCATAGTATTTTGTCGGCAAAATCGAGGAAATGCAAAAAATTGAATCGTAAAGTATCGTGTTTACGAAGAAAGCTCGTTTGTTCTGGCTATGGATTCAACTAAATCCAGTGCTAGTCGGAGGTGTTCCAGCCGGTTATCACTATCGAAAACGTTTAGTGCTTCAGCTACCCAAGTCGATATAAGACGTTCTGCGAGGGTAGATAATCTGAACACGTATTTGTAGTTCGTAGTCTTCTAACCATTCATTCTATTTCAGAATAAACGGCCTGGAAATGCTTCGGCCAGTTCGGATACCGAGAAACTTATGCATGCTCTTTGTGATAACCCGTTCAAACTGACTAACTTGACACTTGCCGAAGAAGACGATCTTATATCTAAAGCAACGGATGCTGTTACTCTCTCTTCACAAGAAACGAAAGAAGAACATAAACCTGGCACTCGGCAGGGTTCAGTCTCGGTGATCTCGGTTAGTAGTGGCAGTGATCGGGAAGCAAGTCCAACACCAAAGAAAGTTAGCATTTCCGAATACTTCACCCCTGTGAAAGCATGTAAGGATTCGCCATCTTCCGGGAGGGCGGTTAGTGCATTAAAGAGCACAACCGAAAAGTCGTTGTGCCTTAAAGAAAATTACTCAAAGATCGACCCAAGGAAAGTCCAGAAGGCTCGAAGACAAATCTGCAGGACTACTAACATCAAAATGCTAACGAACAAATACTTTGATGAGTCTCAAAAGCGGATAACAAAATTCTTTCCCAAGACTGACGAAGATCCGGATCGGGTGGGCTATCACCGGGTGCTAAAATTCTCTGCCATGCCGGCCATTAACACAGGCGATGAAAACATAGAAGAATTCTTGTCGATTGACATGAACGTTGGAACTCAACCGTTGCAAAATAGTCAAATTCAAGGGCCTGCATTGGATCCGATTCCAGATGATGATCCGGTAAAAATTATGGAACGTATTGAGAAGGTACAAAGTGCTTGTTATGATAAACAAAAAGAAGACTGGAATATGGAGATAGAGAATGTTCCCGTCATGGTTGTCATACCTGGGAATGAAGAAGCAGTAGATTCGGGCTATTCGAATGATGGTCCTTCCTCTAATGACAGAAAATCTGCTTGTCAGCAATCGAAAACACCGGCTGTGAAGCGAAAAACGGTTGCCTCAAAGTCGACGACAAAGAAAGGTCGTGCTGCGAAAACTCCCGCAACCTCGACTAAGCAACAAAGGCGGAAAATTGTATGTCCTAAGTACAAAATCATTGCCGGAACGACGTTCGCTGTGGACGCATTCCGATATGGCGACATCGAGGGAGTGTCGCACTCATTTTCTGACACATTATCACGCAGATCACTATATAGGGCTGAAGCGAAGCTTTGCCAAGCCGTTGATCATGTCGCCTATCACATCGCGGTTGGTGAAAACGTTCATTAACGTGGAGGAAGAGTTCTATCAGTTGATAGAGCTGCACGAAGCGGTCATGATCGATGATGTCAGGATAACGGCGCTGGATGCCAACCAGTAAGTCAAGCTTTCAGCATTCTCTCTATTTGAAGCTCATTCATTTGTTATTGGTTTCCATTTCGCTAATGTCATACTCTTAAAGTTGATAGGTGTTAAAGGGTGTATTCGATAAAAATGGCACACACATATATACTCATCAAAATTAAACTGATTATCGGATTTTCTTGAAATTTTCAGGGAATGAAGAACTACTAATGAGTTTTGATTTACAACATTTGTTTTATTCAATTTCGTCTCCCATCCTGAATGCCCGCACCTTCCTTTTCACTCCACCCATCAAATTTTGTACAACCGATTTTCCCAGTGTTTTTGTTGTTTTTACCCAAATTTTCTTCAATTCTAGCTCTGTTTTTATAGTTTTGGGATGTTTGCGAAGTTCCGTTTTCATAATTGCCCAGAATTTTTCAATTGGACGAAGTTCCGGTGAATTTGGTGGGTTTATATCCTTTGACACAAAATTGACTCCGTTGGCTCGGTACCACTCCAATACGTTTCGAGCGTAATGGCAGGATGCTAGATCAGGCCAAAACAGAGTTTATCCTTTGTGCTTCTTAATGAATGGCAAGAGACGCTTCTTAAGGCACTCTTCCGTTTAAATCGCACCGTTTATTGTTCCGGAAGTGATGAAGGGAGCACTTATTTCACCACATCCGCAAATCGCCTGCCAGATTGAAAACTTCTTTGCAAATTTCGATAGTTTCTTCTTTCGAACATCCTCCGGAACATCGAACTTCGACTTGGCAACGAAATATTCTTGCCCAGGAAGTTGACGGAAGTCGGCCTTGTTGTATGTTTCGTCATCCATCACGACAATTTCTTGTTTCACGGACAATTTCTTGTTTCGACGACATGGAACTACTGAATGTATAACTATGAAACTTGGCAGATGTAAATAATACACTATGGATAAGATTTACTCAAATTTCTAGGTTTTTTACTCATACGATTCAAAAGTTACAGAAGATTTTCTGTGTGCCATTTTTATCGAATACACCCTTTATAACTTGCAATGAAATTATCTGTGAAAGCGTTTCAAGCGATCCAAGATGACTCAAGAAACGAAGAAATTTTAATCAACCTGTTTTTTCAGCTGCCCAGGAGCGGTCATGTTCCTATTTCAGCTACCTACGGGGACCAACATACTTCATACGGGTGATTTCCGTGCCAGCGCCGAGATGGAAGAGTATCCGGAGTTTTGGAACATTGACATCCATTGCATTTATTTGGATACGACGTATCTCTCCTCCAAATATGCCTTCAAATCTCAGTATGAAAGCATAACGCAAGCACGCGAGGCGGTGAAAACACTTCTCGATCGGAACATTGGAGCTCGCGCGCTGGTCATTTGCGGTAGTTATCTGATCGGCAAGGAGAAAGTTTGGACTGAGCTGGCGGAACGGTTTAACTACAAAGTGTGGACGGAACCAAACCGGCGGAAGGCGCTGCTTGCCATTGCCGATCCTCTACAACAGGCGCGGTTGGTAGACGAGCCTAAGCATGCCGACATTCACGTACTCTCGATGAACAAGTTGTTCTATGATGTAAGTTTTGCTCTGCTCAAATTTCCGCCATATGATTCCAAACAAGAAGCACATTTTTATTTGTAGGAACTAGTCACGCACATCGAACAATTCCCGGATCGTTACGACTTGATCATTGCGCTTCGACCCAGCGGCTGGGAGAAAAACAGCCGGCCTCAGTACCGAGGTCGGATAAACATCATCGGTATCGAATACTCAGAACATTCCAGCTTCGACGAACTGAAACGATTCGTTCGATTTCTACGACCACAGGAGGTGATCAGTACGGTTCCGTATGGCAATTCGAATCAAAACCGAACGCCTCAGGTTCCCATGAATTGGTACCGAGGGGACATTCGACCGGAGCGTCCGGCGCTGCAACTGTCGATGACAAGTTTTGTGAAGGTTGGGTCCAAGACACCCGGTCCAAAGATGGTTGGAAGCCGGCTAAGACTTCCTGCAGTGAATGATGGAATTAACGACGACGATGATTGTATGATAGTTTCAGACCAGGACACGGCTGATGCCACCGTCAATGATCAGTGTGATAAAGTTAAAAAAGTAGACATCGATGATACGGTGCATTCTGAGAAAGGCGAGGACAATGGAGATTCGGATAGCGATTGGATGCCATAATGTTTAATTTTTATTTTGCAAATTGTTGTTTAGTGATAAGTATGAGTTTTATAACTACCTGCCTATATTATGATGTTTATAAAATAAACTGGTAATAATTTTCGAACAAAAAAAAAGTTTATAACTGAGGGGGTTTGAATCCAAGGTGACAAAGTGAGGTAAAACATTATGTGGGAACTTACCGGCGAATGTACCGATAGACGAATGTGATACAACCGAATGAATATTAATAAACGCGTTGGGCACGACAACTTTAACCGGTTGCTTATTACGTCTTGCTCTTTTTAATGACAAGAAAAAGTAAATAAGAATGTTATATATTATAGTTTCTCTCTCTTCCGTAGGTAGTACTGATTGCTCACGAGGGCAGTACTGCCACAGTGACCCCTTCAATTATACCAGGAATCTCACGCGATTTCCAGAGGAAGTAATTTTGGTATGGGCGTCCTTAGATTCTACCATCAGTTCGTTATTGAACGTGTACGCTGTTTTAAGACGGTCTATCGAATCGAAATTTTTTGCTTCTTACAATTTACGATCAACTCCATGTATTTATCGTTCCGCTTCAACACTTCAAATGGACCCTCATATGGATGCTGTAAGGGGCGTTTGATGGTATCCACCCGGACGAATACGTATTTGGGGGTATTAAGATCCCACGGCACTAAAAGCAGCATAGCATAGCATTTTCCGACCATACATAATCCTGGGTTGGCTGTTGTAGAGACGATGGAAGCGCCAGAAGAGCTGCCTTGGGTGTGACATCCATCCATCTTCATCCATCGATCCCTTTGCACAACAGGCCAGATCCTTATGATCAGCATGTTAGACTCTGGCCCTTTTCAAATATCATTAGATACAACAAAGACAGTATCACTTTTTACATCAGTGTATTTCTCTTTCCCTTTTTGATTACACGCACACAAACACACTGATTCATGTTAACCACACAAACAGAAATAAAACCTCATTCCAAGTTCGTTCGTTATCCAAGCGACACGTTGTTTCTTTTCTTTCTCTGTACTGCGCGTATCACAACAGGTTATGGGCCTGCGTGCGGAGAGAAGAAAGTGACGCCATTTTTTCGAAAGTCCTGTTTAATCGGAATTAGATCGTTTTTCGTCGCGGAAATTGCCGTCGCAGTGTGACAACATGGACGGATCACGTTTCAGTATCCAAAAATTGAACAACAGTAACTATACCAGTTGGCGTTTTAAAGTCGAGCTGCTGCTCATCCGCGAGGAGCTCTGGCGCTATGTAGAGCCAGGTGTCAAGCCGGATGCCGAAGAAGAAGCTGTGTGGGGCGCGGGGGACGCTAAAGCGAGAGCAACCATCGGGATCCTGATTGACGATAATCAACATAGCCTGATTCGTGCTGTGAGAACCGCCAGAGAAACGTGGACCGCATTGAAAAACCACCATGAAAAAACGAGCCTAACCTCCAAAGTTTCCCTTCTGAAGCGCATTTGCGATAAACGCTACACGGAGGGGGGAAGTATGGAAGAACATTTGTTTGCAATGGAGGAGCTATTTTCGCGATTAGCCAATGCCGGGCAGCAGCTGGAACAAAACCTCACGGTCGCAATGATCCTGCGGAGTCTCCCAAGCTCCTTCGACGCTTTGACAACTGCCCTTGAGAGTCGGGCCGAAGTTGACCTAACGCTGGAGCTGGTGAAACGCAAACTTTTGGATGAAGGTGCCAAACGACAAGGCCCTGAGTCGGACTCAGTGCTGTGGGTTAAGGGAGACAGCCGGAAGAACAAGAAGCAGATCACCTGTCATTTTTGCAAGCAGCCGGGGCATAAGCAAAGGTTTTGCCAGCGATTCCTCCGCGAGTCGGGAAAACGGAGCAATGCTCAACGGCCGGCTCCCAAGATGAAAGAAGAAAGTGTATCGTTCGCATTCACGACGTGTGTTACCGGGAGTGACAATATGGACACATTTTGGATTGTTGACTCTGGCGCTACGAGCCACACAGTCGCGGACCGAAACTTTTTCGTTGAATTGCGCCCTAGTGATGTGAAAAACGTTAAATTGGCGGACGGAAAAGTGGCTAAAGTGGAAGGCGAAGGTTGCGGGGAAATCGAGTGCTGTGACGAGAAAGGTGAACGAAGAAATATGATGTTAAGTTCGG
>JASCZW010014041.1:0-23937 GCA_034211315.2 Aedes japonicus | reverse complement strand
TTGTTTGACATGTTGAACTACTTGTTAGCTTGGAAGCTTAACTGTTTAAACGTAGTTCTAATATTTACTAGTCAAGTTTGATACGTATTAAGTTTAAGTGGTTTATCAATAGCCCCACACCAAAATAATAGCAGCAACAAAATAATGTACACAGATTTCAACAAAACCGATTTTTAGTTTCACAATAATAGAATTATATCTACATAAGAAAAAGTTAAATAAGATTTTAACTCTTCTTTCTGTAAGATTCTCGAATTTTCTGTGCTACATCCGCCATCAGGTTCCGTAGGGTATCCTCAGATGATCCCACCGTGACGATTCTCCACCTTCTCTTGAAATCATCGGTACTATTTGTTTTCTTATTAGTTTCGAAGAGTTTCCGCTTGACTAGAGCCCAGTACTTCTCTATTGGGCGAAGTTCTGGACAGTTTGGTGAATTGGCTGTAGTGCCACGTATTTGCCCACTTGTACCTTTTACCATTCCAGGAAGGATTTCGCATAGTGACAAGAGGCCAAATCAGGCCAAAACATAGTTTGAGACTAGAAATGAGAAGAAAAATTAGTATTTTTCATTTAATTCCCACTACCTTTGCTTATCTTGACAGATACGCATATTTCGGCTACAATTTGCAGACTCCTTCAGTGTCTCGTACTAATAACTCGACTACCGCGTTGGATCTTGTGCCGTGCCGTGTTTAAATAATGTTTTAGTTGTATATGGGTCTCGAGAGTTCTAGCAAAATCACTTGATAAAGCCCAACATGTTATTCGTCATGTGCGCAATTGCGTTGCAATGATCTGTGAGAGTTAGTTTGAAGTGTTAGCTAATACTGAAGGCCCTTACTCTCCCAAATTATTCTTTATTTTGATTTCCTTGTACAACGGTGATGTTTGAGTTTGTTCTATCTCTGATAAATACTATTTAATTGATTTGTTTGACATGTTGAACTACTTGTTGCCAACTTTGTTATCTATGATACAAACCATTTCAGAAGTCCTGGCTGGTGATTAAAAGAGTAGCATTTGAAAGACAACACGATCTACTGTCTTGCTCAAGTCCGAGTGAAAAGCTCATGTAGAGTTCCATCCATTGTATCTTCCATTGCATTCAATTGATAGGCTATAAATTCAAGCCAATTTGTTATGGTTTAATGTCCTCCAAGGCCTTGAACCCGTGTTGCATGTCAGTAATTCTATTTTGCTGAAAGAAATTTTCGTTGAAAATTGCTTCGAAAAGTTTTGGAATTCAGGAGATAGTGGCTATTCCACGATAACTACGCCAATCAGATTTTCGATCAGATTTAGTTTTAGATTTCCATATTTTTGGGAACTTCACAGATTCCAGAACGTGATTTACTCAAACGTGAAAAAAAATTCAATAATCTCATTTTCGCGAGCTATACCCGATACTTTCGTCAAGATGCATTATTGAAGAAAAATTTGATGATTTTAATTTGCCTTTAAACGTTGTTGAAGAAGGTTTGGGACATGACTTTATTTCAAATCCGATTTTTTCGTTATATTCCTTGAACACGATTCTGATGGCTAAATTAAGTTGATCGCATAAATCCAAACAGTTTGCTGAATCTTCACTTTTGATATGTTGTCTTGTACATCTTCGCTCACCGTCTAGAAATCTTCTTCAAGGATAATTTCTCACCTGAAAAAAAAGAGAAAAAAAAATCACAATCAGAAGAAGTTAATATGATAAAGGAAATAAGGAAAACAAATTAATTGAAAACAAATTTTATCAAAAATGAATTAATTGCAATTATTTTATTTTGCGAGTGGTTCAGTCAAAAATCATTTTGCATAAAATAAATAACCATATTCTTATTCCTCTGAAGTGTGAGTGCAGCTTACCAATGCGTCACATATTCGGTATAATTATTATAGTAAATGCAGTAAATTTGAACTATTAACCCAAGCATCATTTTTGGTATTTCACGAGTTCTGGAGACTGTGATGTAGACCTCAAGAATGCTATAAAACCAACAATGCTTTTTGAGTGTGGGAATGTGGTCACAGAATCCCATGATTGGGAATGGTAGGATTGCTCGATTAATAAACAGTACGATTGGATTTATTTTTAAAGAAATTTCCAGATTCCTGATTAGCCAATAAATTCTCACAGATGAAAAGAAACATTGAATTTTCTGCTCTCTTCATTTCGTTCTATCAGTCACGCAATACATTCGTGTTTACTTATTTTGCTGTGCTCAGTCATTCTGTGTCCCTGTGTTCCACACCACAGCAAAGTACATACCTGACTATTCAAGCGTCAAGAGATTTTGGATGCTTGACTGAATGTTCTGATAACCAGTCATTCATTTTCTTGTTCGTGAGGCATTTTTTCAATGGCAATGGCCGAAATTGTTACAGAGGTTGTGGTTTGAGATCGAGAAAAGGCATTTACGGGATCGATTCGAGAAGTGTTGGTGTTTTCACTTCATTGGTTCTCCAAATGAATGACTGATCTTTCTTCTTCACGTTGAAATTGAATGAGTTGTTTGCGCTTATGTACATTCACTGCTTTCTGGAACGAATGAATGAAGTAAGTAAAGCAACACAAAACAAGTTGATTCACCTTGCACAAGAGATTCATGAAGGCAAATTTGTGTTTACTTCATGTTCGCTAGGAACAGTGCGTGATGACTAATATTTTGTCTCAGTTAGGGTGCAGTTTAAGAATTGAATATGATATTTTTAAGCTCTGAGCCTGTTGTATTAAAGATTGCAAACATTGTTGTATGGCACATGGAAGATTGCAAACAATTTCGTTGTTTACGCCTCCTTTGACCTTCGTTATATTTGAGGAATTACACGTTTATTTGATACAGATTGAGGATACGCGTTTGAGCTGTCGAAATGTGCTCGCTGATCTTGCGAAAGATAATTGAACAAGTAGTGCTCTGGAAGTGAAACCGCTTAAGGCCCAAAACAATGTCAACATTGCGTCAGTCCATAATCAAGATGTGATACGACGTGCCGGAAGGTCTGCAGTAAGGTTAGATACACCGTCGAAGACTATTCAAGTCGATTCTTTCGAGGGTCTGAGCTAAATGACTCAAGAAACGAGTAGGAGCTAAGAGGCTTATGAAGAAGCCGAAAGCAGCAAGCCCAGCTCTCAGTAGAGTGAAGGAAAAAATAATGGAAAGGGTATGCTACTGGGTACATCGGTCACAAGACTTGGGCAAGTACAAGCCCACGTATTAAATTCGATGAAATGGAATCATAAAGGGTGATACGGTCAAAATTTGGTCAAGGGAAAACGCGTGTAAATCGGTGAAATCGTTTATTTAAAAAATCAAATTAAATTTCTTTTTCAAGTTCAATTAGTATAAAATTCAGGAAAAATATTCAGTTAGGCTTCCGCTTTTCCAAATCCGAATTGCCGGGCCTTACGCTTGACCCCTGCCATCAGATTTTGTACGGCCACCTTGTCCACCTTCTTCGCCGCAGAAAGTCAGTTTGCCTTGAACTGCTGCTCGTCCTTAGCAGTTTTTTTGGTCTTCTTTAGGTTCCGCTTGACAATAGCCCAGTATTTCTCAATTGGGCGGAGCTCTGGCGTGTTGGGAGGGTTCTTGTCCTTGGGAACCACCTGCACGTTGTTGGCGGCGTACCACTCCATGGCCTTTTTACCGTAATGGCAAGATGCCAAATCCGGCCAAAACAGTACGGAACAACCGTGTTTCTTCAGGAAAGGCAGCAGACGTTTATTCAAACACTCTTTCACGTAAATTTCTTGGTTGACAGTCAGGGAAGCTATGAAAATGCTGCTTTTCAAGCCACAGGTACAGATGGCTTGCCATTCTCCATATTTCCATATTTCTTTGCGAACTTTGACAGTTTCGTGTGCTTGAAAATATCTGCTACCTTTCCCCTTCCTTTTGCCGTATAAAACTCCTGTCCCGGAAGCTGCTTGTAGTCGGCTTTGACGTAGGTTTCGTCGTCCATTACCAAGTCAAACTTCGTCAGCATCGTCGTGTACAGGCTCCGGGATCGCGCTTTGGCCGTCGTATTTTGTTTATCATCGCGATTTGGAGTCACTACCTTCTTGTAAGTCGATAGTCCGGCTCGTTTTTTGGCTCGATGCACGGTTGTAGACGATACACCCAGCTTATTTGCGGCATCTCGGAGAGATAGGTTAGGGTTTCGCTTGAAACTACCGGCAACTCTCTTTGTCGTCTCAGCGGCTTCCGGTTTTCGATTTCCCCCCGATCCAAACTTCCTGGCTGTCGACAAACGTTCCCCAAACACTTTAATTACATTTGTAACGGTTGATTTGGCAACTTTTAGCGATTTTGCCAACTTTGCGTGCGAGTTGCTCGGATTTTCGCGATGCGCGAGCAAAATTTTGATACGCTGCTCTTCTTGCTTGGACGGCATTTTGACAACTGAAGAGTGAATTCCAAAATCAAAATAGGAGCAACATTCTACACACACACACCTTCAAAATGAGGGGTGTTCAGGTTTCTTAAATGCAAAATTGAAAGAAATACGTCAAGTTGATATTGACCAAATTTTGACCGTATCGCCCTTTAAGGTGACCCAATAGTGCTGCTAGAGCAGCATGACCCATGATTTTCGGAAGAAGGTACCGAGAGTAACAACCAAAAGAACTGCACCATCTCATATCCTCATAATCCAGACTAACCCCGAGCTCTTACCAAGGCTGTATCCAGCAGCTGGCTGGCTCACTCACACAAAAACAAATACTTTAAGTGAATAAAAACAAAATTTCAATAGCAATCTAAGTTGTCCAACTCAAACTCAAGCTAGAAAAGGTCTTTCTAGCCCACCCGCAATGGTCCCCGTGCCTTAGACCAGGGATCGAGAACACTGAAAAAGAATTCGTCTGACCCCCTAGTAACACAATTGTGCAGGTAGTTGTCACACACTTTGAATGATGATACACCGTTTGGCATAAAGATCTTTAGCATAAAGACGTTTGGCCAAATGGACGATTTTTTTATTAGTCAGTAAAACTCCAAAGAACTGCTCATGTTGGAAAGAAGGAACAATCTCACAAACGAGTAATAAATCGGGAATGCGTTAATTTTATAAATTTATCCTCCTAAAATCAGGAGTTAAAGATTTTCTCAAAACATATTCATTTTTTTTCATGTACATGATCAAACAGCCCAATACCAATTTTTGCCACAAAGTTTCAGTTTTTAGTGAATCGATACCGTTGAAACTTAACCAGAATGCTAAATACTGCAAATGCGCAAGCATATTGTCAAACTATAATTGTGATAAGCCTAGAATATTTCATCACATCTGAACATTTTTTTGGTTTCTTATTTCCATTTTTTAAATCTAATGCGTTTGAGAATATTTCTTTGGATTCTTATTTCTTTTTCTTAGCAATACATTTATGCTGTTAGACAATTTTCGGCCAAACATCCAAATGCCAACAATGCATATGCAAAAGGTTCCACCCCCCTTTGAATCACTCTGACATGTTCAATCGAATCCGGTATGCCGTCGAAACAGTAACTGCTCAAGCGCATTTAGTTCAATTTGACAAGTGAATGAATAATCATGTCATCAACTCGGAAGAGGATCAGTGGCCATCCAATGAAGATGATGAATCGGAAGACGCTAGACTCGGGAAGCGTCCAGAAAGTTCCATTGTCTGAAGTCACTTACTTACCTCACAATCAGACCAAGGCCGGTGTGGCCTCTGCTGTACACAGAAGTTGTCCATTGTCACCGGCCATGGTTGTACCATAGACTAACTCTAAGACCAGTAGGTCCCATACAAAAACGATTTTTTTCTTGGCTCAGTCAGTACTAGAACATCGTCCCAAGCTCGGTCCCAAGCTCAATAATGCGCCCCTTATAATGAACTCACACGAACACACTCTCAATTATTCTGTCAAAATAACACAGCAAATCAAAACAAAGGCGCAAATATGTATAACAAGGTGCTGGCTTCAAGGTGTAATTCGGACCAAGGGGTTCTACAACAGTGAACCAATTTCAAATCGCTAGTTACATATTGATTGTTGGTTGTACCTCGCCAGCTTCGCTATCTGCGGAGCGTCCGCAGGTCGCCTTCTACTTGATCGATCCAGCTTGCTCATTGAGCGCCTCTTCTTCTTGAATCCGTTGGTTCGTTTTCGATAACCATTTTAACAGAGCTGTCGTCCGACATTCTTACGACATGAACATGTTCTACGACATGTTTGAGGTCAACCAGTGTGTAAAATGAAATCAGGTACCCAGAGACCTGACGAGTAAATCCAAATCATGAGATTCCAATACTGCTGGATAACTCTGAAGTACGATGGAAAGTCCTTCGGTCTGGATCATGAAAGCTACTTTCCTTTTATGCCCAGAAACGACCAATTTTACAAAAACTTGTTTAAGTCATAGGTTATGTGACAACATCCGATAAAGGAATTTCAAAAAAAAAAATGATTTAAGTTAGTCATTCAATTTTATCGAAAACATCACTCGGATGGGAATTTACAATGTTCTGGGAGTTCCCGTAATGTGCCAAAGGTGCCAATGTGTTGGCAGTCCGAATGATTATTTTCTGATGAGCCTGGCAACCAGGCAATGCATATTGGCAAGGTTGCTGGTTTTATATTTCTATAAGTTAACTGTCAAAAGTATGCATCAGTGTGCCACACATTAGAGTCCCTATAAAGACTCACGCGAAGAGGAACATACAACATTTATTTCGATTAGTTCTCATTTTGCGTGCATGTGTGATTTAGATGAACTGCTCGATAGGTAGCCCCGATAGGTAGATTTGGCTTCACTCTTGGCGTGACTCTTTATAGGGACTCTACCACACATGTGGTATGGATTGAAATTCGAAGTGCCGCTGTTTGGAAATATATTCGTCTAGTGTATAACACATCGTGGCTGGCACACTGTTCTAAGCGACTTACCTTCGGGTATTATGGACAAAATAATACATGGGCATGAAATATTTAGACGTTTTAAAAATAAATGATTTTCTGATTGATTTGCTTTTATTATACTCATTTGAAAAATCTGCCTTGTCCGGATGATTTGGTTCCGAATGGCAAAAAATGCTGTCTTTCTTCGGTCGGTCAGTAACTAGCTCATCCTAGTAGATTGAATTGAAGTTCTTTTCCGAAGCAACACTAAAAGTTTTCTCCTCTTCTTTATTATTTCTCGAATTAGACGACAACTTTTGTTATTAGAGTATTTGGACAAAATTTGTCCATGATTTCACGGAGTCCGAAAACAGTAAAAAACGTGACACTTAACCGTTCGCAGCCAACGCTTGCTGCGATCTCAACACTTCCTCGACCACAATACTATACAAAACTAGAAGGTGAACCGCTTCCAATCTGACAGGTACTGTCAATGCGGAAGCCGGAGTTTTTCGTTCGTGACGAGTGGATCAGTCAGTAAGGATTTGTACAATGAATGCTTTAAAAAATCCTTAAGTTCTGTTTATTCGAAGGTACACCAGAACCATCATATTTTGGCCAGATCTTGCGATAAGTCACTACGCTAAGAAAACGTTGGCATGTATGGACATTTGTGCCCAAATATATGAATCCACCAAATGCTCCACTGTGTCGACCAATCGAGAGATACTGGGCAATAATTAAGGGGAATCTTCGGATAACTGGTTTAAGTTACTTTAATTTCGCAAGGAATGGAATTGTCCTAGTAAGAAGATTGCGGATAGTACTGTGGTGATCCTCATGGCAGAGGTTTGTAATTTGCCCAAGAATTTAAACGTCTTTTTCTGCAAATAAAAAAGTTAGTTTTTGTATTTCCGTGAAAATGGGGACCACCCTAATTTTAATCAACATAAAAAAATGGGCCTTCGTTTTTATTTCAAGTTTCACCACCATTTTTTTTTTGAAGCTTGAAAATTTATCGATTTAGAACAACTTTTCCCTCGTCAACTTAGGGTGTACCATAAGTTTTTTTCTGCCCTTACTTTTTATTTCAATTCCCACCGTAAAGTTGTGCTCAGACGAGTTGTAGACCCGAATAAAAATAACCATACAATAACAATACAATAATATATAATAACATTAAAATCTATTTCCGACCATGCATTTTATTGTTCATGAATCAGATAAATGCAAAAAGCATATTGTAATAACAATAAATTTACAATTCACTCTATATGCTAGGATATTCAACAATTGAGAAACAATACAATTAATACTAATTGACTCAAATTTGTTCGGAAAATAATGATTTTTTCTACAGTTATGATACATAACAACCCCCTATTTTTGTCGATGTCTCCATTTATATTAGATTCTATTGTGGTAACAATAACTCCTATTGTCATTTTATCGTTGAGAACAATACTGTTAATTGTACTACGATAGATTCTATTGTATGGTTACAGTATATTCAATTGGACATCTATGAGAATTTTTTATTCGGGGAGCTTTTGAAAACGCGTATTTTAATATATTAACTTTGCCGCTAGCTTCAACCAATCAATAGTTATTGAATCTTCTAAAACCATCCCAGATTCACATGTAATTTTCTCAAGATACAGAAATAACATGTCTCTAGTTTTCACATATATTCTTTCAAATGACATCTTTAATTTTTTTTTGTGTTTGCCCCAATCATAGAAATCAACATTTGAAAAAGCCGTATTTGTATACCAAAGTAAGTTAGTATACCAGAGTACGCGTCTTTAAAATTTCTAAAATTCGTCGCAACACAACTTTACGGTGGGAATTGAAATAAAAAAGTTAGGGCAAAAAAAACATTTTTTTATGGTACACCCTAAGTTGATGAGGGAAAATTACTCTAAATCGGTCAATTTTTAAGCTACAAAAAATGTATATATGAAAATTCCATGAAACTTCCTGCGCTACAATTTTTGCCCAAGAATATAAACGTCCATTTCTGCAAATAAAAAGTTAGTTTTTGTATTTCCATGAAAATGCGGACCACCCTAATTTTAATCAACACAAAAAATGAGCCTTAGTGATACGAACCATGTTGTAGAATGTGTCGTATTCCTTGAATTTTGTTGAGTTCAATTTCGACGAAGGAGGAAATTTATCATTCATTCTGTGAACGATTGTTGAGAAGTAAAGTCGTCGAAATTGAACTCAACAAAATTCAAGGAATACGACAGGATGATTTCGGGAATGCGCTGAATGTGCTTCAAATAAACACTTCCTCAACAGCATGCGTTTTAATACAGCTTCGAAGCTATACATTATTGTTTAGGTTATCTTTTGTTTCCTAATTATTCGAGTTAGTACCTACATTTTGGTGCTCTTTGCTGGTTGCTATACACACATTCAACGCAGTGTCAGTTCCCCGTTTCGGGTCCTGGTTTAATTTAAGGTTTTAATTGACTACTCACAATGGAAATTATACACCATACCTTTCTATCGAATCTGTGAATAGTCCTTACTTTAGATTATCTTCAAACAATTCACTTTAAACTCCTCCGTCATTTCAATTTTATTGCTACAAACTTTCTTCTTTTCTATCTGTAGAAAGCATTCTGTTACTGTGTTTTTTTAAAAACGACTTTTTTCGTACTGAAATGTATTTGCCGTTCATTTGCATTGTGGGTATGATATTCTTGTAAGAATATTCCATCTGATGTAGAACGGATGTGTCGGGAAATACATACCATCCTCAGCAATAGTATTTTATAAACAGCATCGTTCAACGAACTACAGCATCTAATAGAGCTGAATCTTTTAAACATTGTTACATCCGTCGGCGATCCCGATGGCTTTCTTAAGAACAAATTGTTCAGCGTGGTCTTGAAGCTGGAAGTCTTAAAAAACAGTTTTCGCGATATATTAGTGAACGCCACGCAGGATGATAAAATAAAGAAATCTTACGAGCGTCTCAGCGATGCCAATCCACCTGTACTCGGCCGAAATCAAGCACATCTTTCCTAAAATCAACCGGTTGCATCAACTTTTTTAATCTGGCCACCTAATCTAATCACCATTGGCTTGGTGTACAAGATGAAAACAGAAACTAGAAATATTGATATTTTCGATATTGGATTGGTTCTTGAAATCAGGATATTTTAAAGAATTGACGAGCCCTGGCTTTGTGACCCTAATCCCCAATAACTTCTGCGAGTTGAAAAAACTATACGAAGATGTTGAGAAGCGGGCCTTGATCAACGAATACACTAGAAGTGACAAGTTAAGAATGGAGCAGTTGCATCCATTTCGAGTAGGCATGATGCATTTCTACATATGCTGCTGAATAATGGGCCTTTAGCGTTGCGAAGAATTTTGGAACAAGTACTTACGTCGTTGTAGTGGTCACTGAACTTTTCCATGTCTACGACAGTTCATCCCAGCAATATTGGCTATACTACATTCGACGGCCGCTGTCGAGTGAATTATAAAAAATTCCAATATAAAAAAAAACCAATGCTCGGAATTGCACTGCCAAACCATGAAAGGCATTTTGTCGGTCAAAGAGTACGTTAGATCACAGAAAAAGAAAAACAGAGCGGATAAAATGTCATCTAATGTGTGAAATGTCTTTTCTCAAGCGACAGAATTAATGCATTTTGCAGTAGTGAAGTGAAGGTGATTTGTAGAGCCGTGCGCTCAAAGCCGCACATCTCATTTCGAATTTGCTCTCGTCTCTTCGGGCGTTAACGATTGCACTCTCCCTTGTCGTCTCTGTGCAAACACAAGTGCAAAAAAAACAGACACGGCGGCGGGCCCGACTAGTTTGTGAATAAGGATTTTAATAAAAAAAAATCCCTCTATGAACCCATACAATGCCTTTTTGTTACTAGCATCAAACATTTTCATTTTGCTACCATTTACCAAAGCTCAGAGTAAAGCACTGAGTAGAGCACTGTGCATTACTCTTTGACTCTGAAAGAGTAGTGCATGTGCGGCTATCCGTCTCTCGTGCTGCTACGAAATCTCTCGCACATTCGTTTTGTGCGCTCTTCTGAAACAGGAGACGCACGCTTGGAATTGGGTGAAGCACTTGCCTATTTTGCACTACTCTGTGTTTTTCGACAATCCCTGTGTTAAAGTGAAAGGAAAGTTGAGATTTAAATATAAAACTTGCAATCTCTTTTGCGTTAGATTTCTTTCTATGCGGTGTTTACAAAACATAATCTCACCTCTACTCGTTTGTCAGAATTGATAAATAGCGATTTTCAACATTTTGTTTCCATTGAAGCACCTTAAACACAAAATTAAAACCCTTATACAGACAAATACAGACAATTCCATAAGATTGATACAGACTTTTGAAATCCCTGTCACAGTGACAGCGCCTATCTACATCAAAATGATTTATTATAAGTGGCGACGAGGAAAAAGAGATTGTAATTAATCATATAAATCCCGAAATTAACAAAATTATTCGTAGGAATACTGATAGTAGAACTCAAATGGAAACAACGTTTCTAGAGTGAGTCAACCGTAAGTTAAGCAGAGTTTACTTGGAGATTGGTAAGACTCCAAAAATATACTTGAGCTGCAGACAATCGCTACTGGCCAGAGCGATAGTTGAGCCAAGAAGACTAAACTAGCATACAGAAAATCAATGTCATAAGAAGCACTTGGTAGTTGATGGAACAAAACCAAACGTAGTTGGTCAGAAAATAGCAGATATCTTGTTTAATGGATGTAGATGTGAGGGTAAATTAATAGTGTTGAAGACCAGCAACGAATTCACACCATTATTGGGAAGAGATTTGATGACAACATTTTATTCGAACTGGAAAACTAGCTTTCTTAAACCAGAAAATGTACAGAAATTGCTAATTGACAAAGAGCACGAGGAAGTTATAAGTATGATCAAAGATAAATATTAAAAAGTATTTCGCAACGATTTATCTATACCTATTTGAGGTTTTGAAGCTGATCTAGTGTTTACATCACATCAGCCTATATTTCGTAAACCTGAATAAGTGCCTTACAAAATTAAAGAAAATTTTATGGACTATTTGGATAGTTTAGAGAAGCAAGATATTATAACTCCGATAAGAGCAAGCGAATGGGCAGCACCAGTGATAGCGATACTAAAAAAGACAACGATTTGCGAATGTCAATTGATTGCAAAGTTTCAACAAATAAAGTACTCTTGTCAAATACTTATCCTCTTCCACTTGTTTAGGATGTTTTTGCTTCTTTGGCAGGTAGCAAGGTATTCTGCTCTTTGGATATCACAGGGGCTTACACCCAGCTAAAACTGTCCAAACGTTCAAGGAAATACGTAGGCATCAATTCGGAAAAAGGATTATGTGCTTGCAATCGCCTCCCACAAGGCACGTCTTCCAGTGCTGCTGTGGTTCAGAAGATCATGGACCAAGTCCTGAATGGATTAGAAAATGTTAGTTGTTACTTGGACGATGTACTAATTGCAGCAAAATCCTTTCGTGAATGCTTGCACAAGGTGAAAGAAGTTCTTTCAAGGATTACTGCTGTAAATATAAGTGTTTACTTTAAGTAATGTATTTTTTTCGTTAATTCATTGCAATCTTTGGGACACTTTTTCAAAAGTGAGGGGTTATAACCTTCTCCTGAAAAGATTTCGAGTATCAAGAATGCCAAAGTTCCACTAAATGTTACCGAGCTTTTAAAGTTTATTTCGGTTGAGTAAATTATTACAATAAATTTGTGACAAATTTATGCTCGAAGCTTAAGTGCTTGTATGTTTTATTAAAGAAAAATGCACAATTTAAATTGACAAATGATTGCAACAAAGCGCAGCAACAAAGAAAGTAAAGTAAAGATAACACATTACATTTGGAAGCATGTTTCCTCGTAATTTCGTGATCTGGACCATAGTGCACTGTTTTATTCAAAAATTCAAAACAATAGTTTTTTTTCCTTCAGTGTAGGTGTCTTCTTTCATGTTTTACTGACTCCTAACTAAATGTATTAAGACAACTTGCGGATTTTGAGTTCATTTCTTTATTTTCTGTAGTTCAAAACACTTATGCTCTTTTAAACGATATTTTTGGGTTGCAAGGATCTCAGATCCGCAAAAAATACAGTTTCCAAATCGAAGAAATTTCCTTCAAATCGAATTTTCCTCCTAATCGGAGGTGAACCTAGAGAGATATCCCTAAACTTAAAATGCTCTGATGTTTTTAAAATGAAGAACTGTTGAAGGGAAAATGATCTTTCTCATTAAATGTAAGATTCGGGCCCGAAAGTTTTTTCACACGTCAGCATATGGGCTATAAATCAAAAATATCAAAATCACGTTCAATAAGATTAAGTCAACAATACAAAACATTGATTGGTTTTGTGACCAGATGACACGTTGATTTTAGCAGATCCAATGCCTCTTTCAATCATAGCATCAAAGATTCATCACCCAGTTTGATCACCTGCTTAGCTGTACCTAATTAAATCCGATAAACATACTTGACAACAATTTGGTGGCTCCATAAAATGATGGTTTATCCGATAGTTGGTTTGATGACTTCCAGCATTAGTATAATGGCTTCCCCTCTAATCAAAAAAAAAACGAAAATAATCGGCGCTAACAATCACCTTTGAAGGGTGCACATCATCGATGACGATGCCCACCGCTAAGTAGGTATTTATGGGCCGTGAATCGGTGACTTCCATCTATTGCTCGAGTTGATGTTTTGTTTGGACACGCCATTGTTTAACCTTTTGTGAATACATTAGTTACGAACCGGCACTCGATGGAATGGCATTCCATACTTCGGCGAGTCGTCCTCCCTCCTGTATCCTACTAGGTTAGCAGGTGGTCATTAAGAAATAATCAACCTGGAGTGTATGCAGTGCGAGGAGTGAGCAGAAGTGATTCGATAAGTGATAGTTAAGTGATTGGAAGGGGGTAACAAATAGACTGTACTTCAAAGGAAATTGATTCACTCCGAATGAAACGATTTGCATGTATTGTCAATGAAATAGAGAATTCCATCTGGAATGCATAATGCCGTTCAATTGAGCAAATAAGAGGCAAAAACTGTTGGTGTTATGCAATTTGCAACTTACATTCACGTAGTCCAGGGGAAGTATAGGAAGTATGTTATCTTCATTTCTGCTCATTAATCATCCCGGTGATTCCCCGCAACTCTAGTATAAATACTAACCACTTTTCATCTCCCCCCAAACAACCCAGGCAAAACTGCCTACGAGGATACAGATTTCTGTTTCCAACCGACAGGACACAAAATTTAAAATTGATTACGCTTAGAATGATCATCCTCATCATCATCATCATCATCAGCGTCAGCGCCAGCAGTCGCAAGGACTACAAGAAGAACAACAAATTCTGGTAGACTTCTGCAAGTACCCACTGCTGATGTCACCAGTCCGTGAAGAGAAGTTAATTCCCCTGCAACAAGAGGCAATTTCGTCACACCAGCACAAACGAAGCAATTCATTAAAATAAAAATTACTTCTCGCCTCAGTTAATATCGCAACCATTTCGACGGAAAATGAAAATGAAAAAAAAAAGAAAGGAAAGAAATCAGGAGATGCGAGTTGGAGGATGCTGAATCACTGCTCACTAACTGCTTCCAGAAGTCAGTCACTTGTCGTCAGCGTCGTCTTCGCCGGGGGAGTGCTAGACTTGTAAGGAGGAGTGTTTTTGTCCGTTTCCAGAACTTGGCACCGACGGTGATTATTCAGCATAAAAGCTCATTAGTTTTGCACGCTCCCGAAAATTTCCGACCAAGGAGCGGGGAAATGAGCCTGCAAGTCCTCCAAGGAACGAACGAATGACGTGCGGGTTACTGGGCAGGAGAGGATGAGGAGATGTTCTCACAAGATAAGTTGGGGACAACGATTCGCGCGATCTCGTGCTACTTTGGGTGTTGCTACTTTGGAACTTTGTGTGCCACGGGAAGTAAATTTGAAATAATGACACTCATTTACCTCACACAAACGGGTGAGTTTGCAGAGAATTGTGACAATGAAAATTTGTTTATCAAAGTTAGTTGACGTCGGGGGATGATGTATTAACTGGCTATTGAAGTGAGTGTAATAATAGGGTGGATGGAAACAGGATGGAGGAGGGGGACTTCCTTGGTTCAGCCGAAAGAGACGTAGCACTAAGGAAGACCACGGTGGACGCGATTCATGGTCTAGTCTGAGAATTATTAGGTAAACCAATCCAGGCCTTCGTATTTGACAAATAGAATGAGTTCATTAATAATTTACCAGGGTCTTTGTTGAAATGCTGCTGGATGATTATCTATTTCTTATAGTAGGGTCAGTATAGTAACCAGAGGTTAATATTTTTCCTATGCTGTGATCAATCCAAAATTGGCCTGTCCCTGTGACACATGAATTATAGCTGCAAAAAAAATTACACATAATTCGACAAAAACCGATTGTTTATTTCACAAAAGTAGAAACTGTTAATTAAGATGACAATCCCACTTTCTGTAAAATTCTCGAACTTTCTGTGGTACAGCCGTCAAGTTCCGTACTGTATCCTCAGATACGCTCGCTGATTTTCCATTTTCTCTTGACATCATCGGTACCATTTGCTTTCTTTTTAGTTTCGAAGAGTTTCCGCTTAACTAGAGCCCAGTACTTCTCTATTTGGTGAAGTTCTGGACAGTTTGGTGGAGCGACTCTTTTGGCACTTATTTGACCTCTTGTACCTTATACCATTCCAAAACAGACTCCACAAAGTCACAAGAGGCCAAATCAGGCAAAAACAGACTGGAGCGTCGTGGCTTCTAATAAACGGAAGCAACCGCTTTTGTAGAAATTCTTTCTAGTACACATTCTTATTGATAGTGCCAGTAGAGACGACTGCCAAATCGAATACGTCTTCAGGAATTTGGACACTCTTCTATGTCCAGAAATACTTGGCAACGGCGTTTCTCTGCATTGCGGCATAAAAAAGCTAGATCTGGAAGCTGTTTAAAGTCTTCGAGTACTTATGTTTTGTCGTCCATTATGATACAAGAAAAGGTTTGCAAAAATTGGTGTAAAGCTCCTTAGCACGACTTTTAGCAGGGAAATTTTGCTTGTCATCACGGTTAGGTACCTTTTTCACTTTGTACGTCTTGTTTTCACTTATAAGTTATAAGTCATATAAGTGGAACGTTTCAGAGCCATGAAAAAAATCAAAATCTACGCTGAAAGAATATGTAAGACGAATTGACAGGATTTAGTCAAGTGCAGGTCTCCAATTCTGGTGATGAAATTAACAATTTTCTCAGTGAAAATTTTACGCCTGACCTTGAATTGCCACCGATTCCTCCAGTTAGTCTGATTAGCATCAGATTTTGTCCATGCAACGAGTTAGAAGAAGCTAAAGTAATTAAATCTTTTTCATCAAACGCTATTGGGCTAAACGGTATCCTTTTGAAATTTATCAAATTAATTTTACCCCACATTATTACTTCAATTACTTTTGTTTTCAACCTAATCTTTTTGACCTATAATTTTGAAAAGATTACCAAAAGGCAAATGCAAGAGTTTATTAACAGCTTCAACCTGCTTACTCCGAATCAATCAGGCTTTAGAGCTGGTCATAGCACAATTTTAGCATTGTTGAAGGTGCATGCTGACGTCCATGAATATGTGGATAAAAAAAGCGCAGCAGAAACACCGAGACGACATAGAGCAATAAGTAAAGAACGGTATGTAAGCCTAACCAATTTAACATTCACCCAAATTCAACTACATCAAATCTATTGTGTCTTACTTCTTACTTGACGGACAGTATGCCTGATCGAGCACAAATGGAAGTACTTTATTTGGACCTATCTACAGTTTTCGAGGTTAACCATAAAATTACCGTGGCGAAGCTTGAAAGGTTTGGAATGCATGGAACACTTTTCAATTAGCTCCAATCTTATTTGATTGGTCGTCACTCGAAAGTTGTCAGTAGTGAATCCACCTTAGCATCATTTCCTATCATGTCAGAATTCTACAAGGCAGTCATCTTGGACTACTTTCTTCCTTCTTTGCTTCAACGACGTGAACGCAGTTCTGACTGGACCGAGACTTTCTTTTGCGGACGACTTCAAGCTCAGGGTATTTTCCGACTAACTAAAGCGATCGCCGGCATTTACTGCTTAAAGACGCTCTTCTGTGTGCTGGTTCATTCTATTGTTTGGAGCCCTCATCACCAAAATGGAATCGAGAGAATTGAGTCAGTTCAACGGCGATTTATTCGATTCGCACTTCAGCGGTTGCGTGGAATGATCCACTTCCTCTTGCAAGCAATGAGAATCGGTGTCGACAAATTAGCCTGGATACTCTAAGTACACGCAGAAATGTTGGGAAAGCTCTTCTTATTTCCAATATTTGTCAGGGTCGAGTGGATTGGCCCGAAATTGTAGGTCAAATAAATTTCTTCGTCCGACCTAGAGCCTGACGAAAAAATCACCTGTAGCAACCACTATATTAGCACTAATTACGCACTAGTGCACTAAATATATTTTTTACTGTCCGAAAGTTTAAAAAGGATTGATCAACTAGGAAATTTCCAACAGCGTTTTTTCCGTGATGCAATTTGAAGTGGGACACCCTTTAAAAACATTCATTCCGGCAGATGGTTCAATCACGAATGCATTGATTGGCTAGAAGGAAAGAATTGGATATGTAATAATTAATTAATTGAGATCTAGAATTCAAGATTAGGTCGCATAAAATCTGACTGTAGAATTTTAGAAGGAAAAGTCCTTACTTAACAAATATATTTTGGTATAAATAATATTACAGCTACGCCACACTGCGCAACACGGACCATATCTTTATATAGAATAAATCAGATTGAACTGTACTGAAGGATGTTCCGATCAAAATTTGGCCAAACAGTAATGTGTGTAGGTCGATCAAAGTTAAGGCAATTAGGCAAATTCTTTATCTTTTTCAAGTTCAGTTCATACAGAATACAGGAGAAATATTCAGCTAAGCTTCCTTTTTACCGAATGCGAATTGCCGTTTCTTTCGTTTAACACCTGCCATGAGATTTTGTACAGTCTGCTTGTCCACATTATTCGCCGCAGAACGCCAGTTTGCTTTGAACTGTTTCTCGCTCACAAGCTTTTTGAGTCTTCTTAAGGTTCCGATTGACGATGGCCCAATATTGTTCGATTGGGCGGAGCTCTGGTGTGTTGGGAGGGTTCTTGTCCTTGGGCACCATTTGAACGTTGTTGGCAGCATACCACTCCATGGTATTTTTTCCGTAATGGCAAGATGCCAAATCCGGCCAAAATAGAACGGAACAATTGTGTCGCTTCAGGAAAGGCAGTTGACGTTTTTGTAGGCACTCGCTCAGATAAATTTTCTGGTTGACAGTTCCGGTCGCAATGTAAAGGTTGCTCTTCAAGCCACAGGTAGGTAGGTAGGTAGATAGGTAAAAAATAGATCCTTCTGCGATCCTTAGCCTCTTGTCCAGTAACTCCCTTCCCAAACTCCCCGTGGTGCCGACTGGGGTATGAGTAACCATTGAAAAGATCGGATAACTCCGGTGGGAACTTGGTCATATACTGACAGGGAAGGGGGCAGCCCTCTTCAAAGGGTACAGTCTATATAAGCGTCTGTTCTACATGTTGAGAGCGGATGATCATCGTTTTCGTGCCAACGTGGGGCTCTAACAGTGCTATGCACAATGGTCCATCGGTGAGACAAGGGTTTAGGGAAGGCCAGACAAGCCACCCTTAAAAAAATCAATGATACAAATACTGCAGAAGTTAATACGAACCGGAACAATCCGGAAAGACCTAGGCGACGAAATAAGGACTACGGTTGCATACTCGGAACATGGAACTGTAAATCGCTCTGCTTCCTTGGCTGCGATAGGATAATCTACGACGAACTTAACAACGTAAGTTTGAAGTCGTAGCACTGCAGGAGGTTTGCTGGACAGGACAGAAGGTATGGAAAAGCGGGAATCGAGCGGCTACTTTTTACCAGAGCTGTGGTACAATAACCGAGCTGGGCATATGCTTTGTAATGCTGGGCAAAATGCGTCACCGCGTGATTGGATGGTTCCCGATCAATGCGAGAATGTGTAAGATGAGGATCAAGGGTCGATTCTTCAACTACAGCATCATCAACGTACACAGCCCACACGAAGGGAGACCCGATGACGAAAAAGCAACGTTTAACGCGCAGCTCGAGCAAGTGTATGATGGCTGCCCGCAGCGGGACATAAAAGTCGTCATTGGCGACATGGACGCTCAGGTAGGGCGAGAGGCAATCAGCCTTATTCTGCGTGGCGTGTGAGTCGAGACGACTCGCTCTCACATACGAGGTGACAATTGTCGCCTCGTGTGAGGTGACTCTCCATTTGATTTGCACGAGTTGTGTCGACTCACACGTCACGCAAAATAAGGCTGAATGTACAGACCGGTCATAGAGCCTAACAGCCTGCATACCGTATCGAACGATAACGGCCAACGATGCGTGAATTTTGCAGCCTCTCGTGGTTTAGTAATCCAAAGTACCTTCTTCCCCCGTAAAGACATCCACAAAGTCACATGGAGACCATCTGACCAACGAATAGAGAATCAAATCCTCCATGTTCTAAAAGACGGTCAATTCTTCTCCGACATCATCAATGTTCGCACTTACCGCAGAGCGAATATAGACTCGGACCACTACCTAGTTGCTGTATACATACGCTCAAAACCCTCGACGGTGTACAACACGCGTCGAATTCGGACACCACGAGCTAACATTGAGCTGCTACAGGGAACCGGAGTTGCCCAGGAATACGCGCAACAGTAATTACAGTTAGTAGATGAAAAAAATGGGCGAGGATGCTGCAACACCGTACGGGAGCGAATGTGGCACGAGAATTCTAAGAGAAGTTGAACAGGTCGCGCAAAGCTGATATGTGCAGAGACCTGGATGGCAACCTTCTCACAGGAGAGTTTGAGGTGACTGAAAGGTGGAAGCAGTTCTTCGACGAGCACCTGAACGGCAATATTACACCGAATGAAAGTGGCACGGTAATAAATCTAGGAACACGCGCACAAGATGACAGGATCCCGACCCCAACCCTTCAGGAAGTTGAGGAGGAAATTGGTTGGTTGAAAATCAACAAAGCTGCTGGAGTTGACCAACTCCCAAGCGAGCTATTAAAATACGGTGGTAAAGCACTGGCCAGAGCGCTGCACTAGGTAATTACTAAGATTTGGGAGGAAGAATGTTTACGGAGAATTTGATGTAGGGAATAGTGTGTCCCATCTATAAAAAGGGCGACAAGCTGGATTATGCCTACAATTTGCTCTCCCAAATTCAATACCGCCTCCTACTACCAATTGCAAAGGAGTTCGTGGGTTACCATACCAAGCGGGATTTATGGGTGCCCGCGTTACTACTGACCAGATTTTCGCGATTCGGTAAGTGCTGCAGAAATGTCGCAAATATAACGCCCACACACCATCTTTTCATCGATTTCAAATCAGTTTATGATAAAATTGTACGAATATGGATTTCCGGAAAAACTGACGCGGTTTGTCAAAGCAACGATGGATCGAGTGATGTGTGCCGTCCAAGTATCAGGAACACTCTAGAACTAGAAATTAGAAGAAGAATTAGTATCTTCCATTTAATTCCAACTACCTTTGCTTATCTTCGACAGATACGCGTATTTCGTCTACAATGTGCAGACTTCTTCAGTGTCTCGTACTAATAACTCGACTTAAAGAAAACCTTCGCCAGCTGCCGTATATATACTATTTTCTAAATACAAAGCGTTTACCTTTAATTCCTTTCTCGTTCTGTTTAACAGCCTTAGTCACCTCCGCTAGATGCTCCTTGAACCTTGTTGCCAAGGTTCTCTTTGTTTGACCTACATATATTTTGCTGCAGTGTTTACACTTGATTCCGTATACCCCTGCTCTGCCTAAGGTGTCTACTGAATCTTTGGTGGAGCCTAACATCGATGCTAATTGGTTGTGCCTACTGGAAAAAACTAAGTCTAAACCAAATTCCCTAAGTCGTGGTTTTAGCTTTTGTGTAATGTCTTTATCGAAGGGGACGGATACACGTTTCAGGGGTTCAGGTGAGTCTGAGAGGGTTGTTTGTGATTTCCTATGAAGATGTTTTTCCTTTTTGTTGATGATCGCTTGAATTGTCCTCTTTTCATAACCATTGAGTCTGGTGTTTCGTAACCATTGAGTCTGGTCTGGAGGTGACTAAGGCTGTTAAACAGAACGAGAAAGGAATTTCACATAACTTCAAATCAACAGTCGCAGAACACATCTTCACGGAAAATCACGACATAACGACGAATGACATCACAATATTACGGACTACATCTACACCCTGGAAATTAGACGTCGCAGAAAGCTTAGAAATAAACAAACAACAGAACACAAATCTACTAAACAAAGACCAAGGCAACGGTTACACATGGCTCTTCAACTTAATAACCAAACAACATCAAACCCGACGAAGCGGAGCACCCGCTGCTACACAATAAGTAGGTTAGGTATGGATGGAAAAAAAAAGTGAGGTAGATATTAAGTACACTTGTTTTTGAATCAGGATAGATCTAAATAAAATAATAATAAGATAGGTATAAACAACATAATGATAGGTAAACGCTTTGTATTTAGAAAATAGTATATATACGGCAGCTGGCGAAGGTTTTCTTTAAGTCGAGTTATTAGTACGAGACACTGAAGAAGTCTGCACATTGTAGACGAAATACGCGTATCTGTCGAAGATAAGCAAAGGTAGTTGGAATTAAATGGAAGATACTAATTCTTCTTCTAATTTCTAGTTACAGGTATTCCACTAAACAGCTCAAACCCTCTAGGATTCAACACTCTAGAGTTCCTTCGATTCTCGGAGACGGTTACGGCAAGATTATGGGTTGTCGTGTTTGTTGTTTAACACTTCATTGGAAGGTGTGATTCGAAAATCTGGGATAAACACGAGGGGCACGATCTTCAGGAAGTCTGTACAACTATTTGGCTTCGCCGACGACGTTGATATCGTAGCACGCAACTTTGAGACCATGGCGGAAACGTACATTAGACGTTACATTACATTAAGGTTGAAGCTGGTAGGATTGAGCTTGTGATTAATGTGATTAATGAGTTGAAAACCAAATACATGAAGAGAAGAGGCTCACGAGAAGACAATGTTAGCCTCCTACCACTAGTTCAGATCGACGGTGATGAAATCGAGGTTGTAGACGAGTTTGTGTATCTGGGCTCATAGGTGACCGTCGATAATGACACCAGCGGAGAGATACAAAGGCGCATTATGGCTGGCAATCGTGTCTACTTTGGACTGCGAAGGACGCTAAGATCGAACAAAGTTCGCCGCACCACAAAGTTAACCATCTACAAGACATTAATTAGACCGGTAGTTCTCTACGGCCACGAAACATGGACATTGCTAGTGAAGGACCAACGCGCCCTTGGTGTCTGCGGAAGGTGCTGCTTACGATCTACGGTGGAGTGCAGATGGAAGACGGAACGTGGAGGAGGCGAATGAACCACGAATTGAATCAGTTGCTGGGAGAACCTACACATCGGTAAAATCGGTAAACTACGATGGGCTAGGCATGTCGTTAGAATGTCGGACGACAGCCCTGTTAAAATGGTTCTTGGAAACGAACCGACGGGTACAAAAAGAAGAGGCGCGCGACGAGCAAGGTGGATTGATCAAGTAGAAGATGACCTTCGGACTCTGAACAAACAGCGAGGTTGGCGAGGTACAGCCATAGACCGAGTTCAATGGAGACAACTACTGTGTATAGCAGAGGCCACACCGGCCTTGGTCTACTTGGTAAGGTAAAGTACGTTATGATTAATTATTCTTTGATAAATCCTTGTTTTATAATAAAAATAACAATACTAAACTCGCTAGAAGAACAGCTATTTGATGGAACAATTAGATTTCCCGTTTCATTTTGACAAATTTCTTATAATGTTTTGAAGGAAATATCTTTTCATCAACATGAGATCTTAGGAGTGGACAGCACTCCTAAATTCATCATGAAACTATCAATACTTTGTCTTCATATCTTTTGTTTTAGCAAAAATGTCTGTTCACTCCTAGAGAGTCATGAATGTCATGATTATGAAAACATATTTCCTTCAATACATTGTAATAACGTATTTCGTGCTTGGAGTAATAAAAACGTAATTAATTGAAAGTTTGTTTAGCAAGAACAATCGGATATTTCTATACAAATTGTATACTTTGCATGTTATGTCTCCGAATAACGGTTTTGAGCTAACGGCGAGGGTGGTGTAAGGGTTGAACTCACCGCAGTGGGTCTGGTGTCTGGTATCGATTCCAGTCAGAGCTGTTGGGATTTTCTTAGACGAAAAATTTCTGAACATGTCTTTCTTTGGTTGGAAAGTAAAGCCGTACACACACACACACACCCACACACACACACACACACACACACACACACACACACACACACACACACACACACACACACACACACACACACACACACACACACACACACACACACACACACACACACAGAGACACACACACACACATACACACTTTGGTATCATTTTCAAAACCTCTTACCCACCATAACATTAACATGTAATTTCTAACCGAAGACGTTTTCCGTCTAACCGAAGACGAAAACGTCAATTGAAAGCCCAATTCTTGGAGTTTATGAAAAATGGCATGCCTTGTTGCTGGGAGTCACTCGCCCATTCCTATTGTATAGCACCTTCCACCGGTAAATGACAAACTGCTTTCCCGTTTACCTTCAACAAGCGCAATCCAAGATCCAAGCCGGTTTTATTTTCCGTCTCAAACACGAGAAATTTCCATATGTTTTCATCGCACAAGTGTGCAAAAGAGCTGCATAACTCATCGGTTGCTGCTACGTTGTTGTCATCTGTCTGTAACGTCAACAGTGACATCGAAGCAGGCTGGTTAACACTCTACTCTTGGGCGAAAATGTGCAACTACCATAAGCGTCGTCGTCGTCGTCGGTTCAGGTATTGTACGAGTGGATGGTTGAATGAGTGACTGTCGCTACCTA
>JASCZW010014040.1:0-23941 GCA_034211315.2 Aedes japonicus | reverse complement strand
AGCGCTATCTCTGCAGCACGAAGTAGAACTAATAGGTTTATATCAAAACACCGACAAACCGACATGAAACTCAATCTTCATTATTGATCAAGAATCCTTAACGACCGATTCAAAATGCAGCGATCCCATCTGTCACAACCTATAGAATCATTTTATCTAGATCAAATAAATGTGTCCAGAATCGCTCAAACATGAACCTTCTTATCAAGTTCCCAAGCGTGTTCGTGGCTTCAATGACGGTTCTCAGCGAACACGAAGATAGGTGTCAGTAATATGATTTGAACAGAAATATTGAGACATTCTTTATTGTGATTCATGTCGGTTTGTCGGTGATCAAAAGACGATTCGTTACGCACTGAGAAACTTTAATGAAGACACCAATTCTCTACAATGATTTTTTTAACGGGAAGGAAAATCTGAAGAACTCAGGGTGTGGGTATGAGGGTGCCAACTCCTCGACCAACTAAAAAGCTCTTGGTACCCCCTCCCTCCTCCGGAACCTCCTTTCGGTATTACTTCGGGGAACGGGCTATTGTGTGTTATGCACCCGCTTATGTCTAACTACGTAGGGCTTTAGTAGTTAGTCGATCCCTCTGACCTGTCGCTGGTCATTTCGCCATTTGTCCTGGAGCTCTAAGACAATCTAAGAGGCCGCCGTGTTTACCACGTCCCATGTATTCTGTTTTTGGCATATTCTCAGGACAAGATTATCCGGGGTCATTTCCCAACTACTCACGCCATCATGCCGTTCCTCGCGTCGTTGAAGCGAGGGCACACGAAGAACACACATTCTGCAGTTTCATCCGCTTCCGCGCACACGGGATACGCGGAGGAATCGGCGTGCTTGTACTATAGCAGATACTGTCTGAAGGAGCCATGGCCTGACAGTACTTGTGTCAAGTGAAAGATAACTTCCCCATGTCAGCGACGGACCCATCCAGATATTTCTTGAATTAGTTGGTGGATTCACCAACCTTTGGTGGAATTATTCAACTCCCTCTGCCACCTGACAACTTATGCAACTCTGGTGGTCTGTGGATACCTCTGTGACCCTTTGCTTGAAGCACTCTTTGTCCTCTTTTATGATAATGCCGATGGGCCTCATCCCCTCTGAAACACGTCACCTGTCACTGTGCTGTATATGCTGACCACTCTTAGGCAAATTAGCCTGTGGATACTATCGAGCTTGCCGAGGTAGCTCTTAGAACTCAAGGCAGTGATCCATGCCGGCCCACCGTACCTCAGTATGGACAGGGTGACACTGACAAAGAGTTTACGTTTACTCCCTTGCACCGCTGAGCTATTCGTCATCATGCGGGATAATTCCGATAGAGCCATAGAGGCTTTATCGCAGGCGTAATCAAGGTGGCTGATAACGGGCAGCTGATCGTCGATCATGGCCTTCAAGTACCTCAAAGACCTCTTCGATTTAATTGTGCAGTTACCTGCTCTTATTAACAACTCTACTTACAACCGTGACCTCAGTCTTATGCTGGGCTAGCTCCAGTTTCCTGGAACTCATCCATCTCTCCACAATTCCAATGGAGTGCGAGGGCGTTAGCTCTACCTCTTCAATGGATTCACCACACATCTCTAGGGTGATGCCGTTGAAGAACCCGATGATCTTCACCCCGTTCGGAAACTCAAGCTGTAGTACCTCGTGTTCCATAGCACCGGACCCAGAATTGAACGGGAACGAACGAAGAATTGTGGGACGCCTGCGCTGATCCACGTTTCTAACCAGCTCTGTGGTTAATAGCAGTACGCGATTCTGGAAGTAGCTTCCAAGAATCTTGTACAGGTACCCAGGAACCTGAAAGCGTTAGAGCGACTCGGCAATAGCCACCCAATTGGCGCTATTGAACGCGTCTAGGGTGACCACTGCACAGTAACGTACTACTCGCCTCTTGCGCTGGATTGCCACTTCATCCGTCTTGATGACGGACAGAATGGCATCCACCGTCGACTTCCCTTTGCGGAAGCCAAACTGGTTGTTGGACAGACCGCCTATGCCCTCCGTGTATTTTGTCAGTCTGTTGATGATAACCCTCTCGAACACCTTACCCGCTGTATCCAACAGACATATAGGACTAATTGCCAATGGATCCCCTGGTGGCTTCCCTGTCTTCGGTAGCAATACGAGAGTCTGGATTTTTCAAACGTCCGGAAAGACGCCCTCGCCCAAGCACCTTTGTATCACGACCCTAAACATTCCGGGCGCCAGTGAGATCGCCGTCTTGATGGCCAGGTTCGGTATACCGTCAGGTCCTGGCGCGTTGTTTACCTTCAGCAACTTGCCTATCGCAATGAGTTCATCGTTTGTAACGGTCGCCTCATCCTCTTCATCCGCGGTACCATTGACATGGGATAGTTCTGCAGTTATGGGAGGCCAGGGTTTCTGGTCGTGGCTCGGAAAGAGTCCCCTAATGGCAACCTGCAGTAGCTCTGGTGATTGGTCGGTTGGAGCTGTCGTGCTCTTGGTTTTGGCCATTACCACCCGATAGGTGTCACCCCATGGACTTTTGAACACTCTTGCATTGGCTTTTGAACACTCCTCCTATCGGGGCCCTTAAATTCCCACGACATATTTCGGCTCTCTAGACACTTAAAGCATGCGTTTGGTGGCTGGTGCAGACTTAGTGGACAAAGTCTCCGTTGCCCAATTTCCGGTGGCAACTGACTGCCGTATTGTTGGCACTTAAGTTCCAAGCGGACCCTTTCGCAGCCATATGGCTGTTGTGGCTACCTTGACTCCACACTGGGCCTTAATGGCCGTGGTGATTTCGCCAGCCTCCGTGTTCTCGTCCAAGTTTTTACATTGGAGAGTCATTAGCGTAACTAGGCCACGTACCTCCACTCCCGCTCTTAGGGCCTGTTCGGTCAGCTTTTTGTACGCTGGGCGCTTCAGCTTAGTGTCCTTCTTAATCTCTAGGATTATTTCGCCGGTACGTGTACGGTGGATACTCCGCACGTTGGCGCCCAGATCCACGAGCTTAGCGTCACCGCGCACCGCCTTGAGGACCTCGGAGTACTAAGACCCTTTGTTCTTCACGACGAGGGCCATACCGCGGTAATGCGAGCCAGGCTTCGGTTCGTTTTTTTCCTTCTGGGGTCTTTCTCTCTTCTCCGATCTTTGGTCCAGGGGTTTCCCTGCCTCTGGAGGGGACCACGCTCGTTCCCTTCTTGTTGTCCCGTTTGTTTCTGGGACCGGCTCTATTGCTTGGGGCACCCTTAGTGCGTGGGACTTCGCGCACCACCGTGGCGCTATTACCGCCTTTGCCACCTTTTACCTTTTCTGCCGCCTTTGGTGCTGGGGGTACTCATTTTACCCCTCCAATCCCGACACCACACTCGCATATGTCTTTGGACCCATGCGGCCGTCAGACACCAGCCGCTTCTTTGAGCCACCGGGAGCGTTTTCCCCGGGCGACTGCCTTGCACGCTTGGATGTCCGTGCCACCAGGGTAGGTGAGGCGGGATCTCGTGCATCCATCTACGTGTACTTGCCTTGCCATTTCCCTGGCCCTATGGTCGGCTAGGAGCTTAGCTTCCAGTTTGTCTCTTTCGCGGCTTGCAGCTTGAACGGTTCTATGAAACAGAAACAAGCTATGTTTGAAGTCCTTGCTGATATTGTTACGAGTCGACGTTAAGTCGATAACCGGATTCAGCTGTTCTGTGACTATCAAACCCATAGGAAGCGTATCAAGCTTCCTCTCCTATGTCTAACTACTACTAAGGCACTGCTGGGCATGAACCCAGGCCCATCTGTGGCCTCTCCAGTTTTACTAGATAACCCTACATCCGAGGCTGTATCGGATCGTATCCACACGTATCGGATGCGCCGTCAGGTTTTGCCTTCCTGCCGGGTGGGAATCTTATTAAGCCTCTTTTGGCGAACGAGTTCACCTCCTTTCGCTGAATCGATTCATTGGGAGATTGCGACTCCATGATGTTGGATCCCCAGCCGCTATCCAAACATGCATGAAATAGTAGGCATAGCGATCCCATGGTTGTCTATGCAAGCTTGATGGCGAGCAAGGAGGCCATGCTACACAGAAAAAAATAATAAATTTTAACAAGCGTGTAAAATATCCCCTCGTTTAAATCCAAACTAAAGTAGGCGTAAACAACGAAATTGTTTGCAACTTTTCATGTGCCATACAACAATATTGGCAATCTTTCATACAACAGGCTGGATTCAGGCGTTATCTGGCTTAAATTTACATTAAATATCCTATTATATTCTGGCAAATCTAGCATTCCCTTTATGTGCATTAGATAACGCAGAAAAGTCAATAATTCTTTTTATCTGTGTAGGCTTGACGCGGGTCTTCATGGGGACACCGCGTTCAGAGCCTGACCGGCGTTGGTCAGGATGGGCATCTGAGCCTACTCCCGCCTGGCCAACAAAGCAAAGCTGTTTAACGTCATTTCATTATTTTATGTTATGATATACCCTCCCTATCCAAAACGGTCCGCTTGGGTCAGGTAATAGACGAGAAGAAAATGTTTACATCGTGCTACATGTGGGATTATCAGGGCAATGACGCCCCGTCGCATCTTCAAATGATCACAACAAGTTGTCCATTTGATTCAGGCACTTTTGAACGTTGATGTTGCAGCCTGTTCACACATGAAATCTGCCGCGACCCAATTGACAGAACGCGCTCATACCCCTTTCTTTTTGTTTGTGTTTCTAATGAAACCTTCGGATCGGTAGTTTCTACCATGGTTTTTCTTTCTGAGTTGAAGTATTTCATAGAAAAAATGTATCTTAAAACTTTGTCATATCCTGTCAGTTTGAACGTAATTTCTCTTGCATAACCTCAGATGAACTCCTTGTGCATAAAGTAGCACTGAGAGTAGCTCTAGCATCTCCCTTTCTGACTAAAAAGTGGTTCAAACTTCTCACAGAACATGCTTCTTACCTGAGAAATACATGTTTTAAATGCCTGGATAATTCTCCCGATTGGTTAAAATTGGTGTGTCATTTGTATTAGAGATCCCTCCTTCCATATGTGGGAGGGTCTCGAACCGCGTTAGAAAAAATCCTGCCTCCATAATCTCCGTATGTCAAATTTGGTTTCATTTACTTGATTAGTTCTCGAGTTATGCAGATATTGTCTGTCTCATTTGTTTGAAAGGCCTTATTTCAGAGAAGGGATGGGTCTTAATATACATGCCAAATTTAGTTCCATTTGTTTGATTAGTTTTTTGAGTTCTGCAGAAATTTGTGTTTCATTTGTATGAGAGCCCTTTTTTCAAAAGAGGGAGGGGTCTCAAACTACTATTAAAACATGTTTGTCTTAAAAAACTCCGACGTGTCAAATTTGGTTCCATTTGCCTAATTAGTTCTTGAGTTATGCCGAAAGTTGTGTTTCATTTGTATGAGGGCCTCTATTTTTTCAACATGCTGGCAGAAATTCGTGTTTCATTTGTGGAGGATCCCCCCTCCTTCTAGCAAGGGTAAAGGTCTCAAGCAATCATAAAAACCTTTTCCAGCCCCAAAAACCAATGCATACGAATTTTCACGCCGATCGGCTCAGTAGTTTCCGTGTCTATAATATTCCGGGATAAGGCCAATGTAGCCAATCCCAAGTAACATTGCAAAAACCATCAAGCTTTATTAAGTTCTAATAAAGTTTAATGAAAGCCACTAGAAATCAATTTGGCTTTATTATGGCTGCATGAGAGGCCAATAAGTTTCAAATTTTAGTCAGGTTAATGAGAACCTACACAGCTTCTTTACAACGATCTTCAAACTTTGTCTCCTAAAATTCCTTTTAATCCTATCAAAGGTTTTATTTTGACTTTATAAACTCGTAAAATGCTGTTTTGAAATGCCGCTTGATGACTCATTCTAATTATATTATAATAGCCACTTGAAAAACCATTTTAAAACCATTTTGCCTTCACCAAATGCATGCAATGGCATATTAGCTTTGAGGAAAGTCACCAAATGACCAAATAGTTTTATAGTAGCCTTTGCAAAGATAATTTGGCTTTTTGGCAAAACTGTGATTTCTTTCAATCGCCATATTGAAATATATGCAATAGTTGAAATGTGGAAAAATAAATTCCAAATTTCAAATGTTATACAATTGAACTGTAGATCAGAGACCGATTTAGGCATTCTTTTTGATAACCTTATTGAATTCCATAAATTTTCAGGAAATTCATGATTAATGTATCGAATATATTTTTATCAGTTTTGTTTTTGTTGATCTAAACTCGCATAAGCTCTGAGGCGCATTTATTTTCGGCTCTTATCGTGCCAATATTCACCATAACATTAAATGCGCATATGATTTGGAGCATGATAAGCTATAGAAAACACTCAATTTGTTTTGGATATTTCTTTATCAAACAAAACTTCCCGCAACACTAGAACTTTCTTTTTAGATATTGTTTACTGTCAAATGAATCAGAAGAGCACAGAATCGAACAAAGCAGAACAACAAAAACCAACCACGATATCGCCGTGAGGTTTGACAGCTGTGGCCTTTTGATCCTATTCTGGTTTTGATGGTAGCCAATAGGTTTTATGAAGGTTCTCAAGTGCTCATAACATATTTCACTAGAACATTTTGAAAATCTGTATGGTCTTGTAAAGGTTTGGCATGTTTTGGAAGAAATGGCCTCTACTACAGGTTCCCCTGAGGACGTTCCGGGGATTCCGGGAGTGGCCAACATGGCCAAGAATCCACTTTAAGTTTTTAATAAGGTTTGTGATGCAAAACCAAAAAGAAAAAGCTGTCACATGGCATGTTTTGAGTAAAATAAAGAGTTAATCGCATCCAGGACTCTTCATCAGAACCTGTTTCAAGGAAATGGCAATGATATCTCAGTTCATCCAAGGACGATTCTTGTAATCGACATTTTATTTGCTTGATAAAAATTTTGTAATTACGTGTGTTTGCTAAGAAAATTGTTTTACAACGGCATCTTGTACAAAATTACATCACAAACTCAACATGTGAGATAGCCTCTCCGGGAACCCGATACAATTCCGGTGTCCGAGAGCCATCACCAATAATGTTACGGAGATTTAAAACTACATTAATTTTCCAATCGAATGCTTCTTGGCTGAATTAAATTTGATAATATTTCATGAAGTTAGAGCACTACAAAGTTGATCAAAAATTTGCCTGTCCCAATCATTTTGTCTATCTCCTGTAGATTTTACTCACTTGCGTTTGCTGGTGGACGGTTCCATTAGGAAAGTTTCTTCTCAATGTCCTGTCACGATCAGGATGGATCGTTTTCCCCTGTGATGATAGTAAATTAACACCGTGCCAATGTTGCCATTAATACTTACACTTATAAAATAAACGTTATTGACCATCCTTAATAGCGACACAAATTTCTATATAACAAAAAAAAATGTCAAAACCCTCAACTTCGTTTTTCCTATACTTCCCCATCGCAAACGCAACAATAACAAAACGAACCAAAATCAACATCATTATACCATAAAAAGATTTGCGCAAACAACAATCAACCTCTCGGATTCGCCGATTGTTTTCTAATCAGCATTCCAACCCTTCTCGAAGTTCGATACCTCCGAAACTGAACCGCCGCCTGCGGGTGTTGTCCCCCCGGGGGGAGGAGGCACCTTACCCTACCACCCGCCAGTGCTACGGATGGAGTGCCGTAATGTTTACATTTCTCTTCTCGGCTCCACCACTGAGTGGGACACATGTTGCAATTTCTCATAAAACTTCCTAGCCCGCTATCAGCTATGTAGGGGCATCCATTCAGTCAAGTGCACACCAGTGAGCCAGTCTCAGTAGGCAGTGAGAAGGGTCGCTCTTTCAAGCGACTTCAATGCACGAGCAAAAGCCCGAGAGAGAAACCTCTTCTGTCTGACGCGCGATGTTGGGCTTTGGGTAGAGCGCCAAGCGCCAGCCGCTATCTCCCCGCGCGGAATGTGGATTCAGTCTTTCGCCAGTGCCGGACGGGGACGGATCGTGTGACTGCTTTACGAAGACCGCGGATCATACCGTGGAACATGTTTGTTGGTCTTTAATTCCTTTCTACTTTCCTCGCTTTCCCGAATGTGACCTGTTAAAAGAAGAACTATTAAACTTTCAACCGGGAGTGAATGGTTTGTGGGAGAAAAGAAGCTATAACGCGTTATTCTGAAATGTGTCTGACTTCAACTTGATTCGATCGAACAGAATTTCGGATATTTTTGATTGGTTCATTGAATCGAAGAAAATCGTTTGTTCCTTCCAAACCGTGTGAAAATTGGTAAGTGCGATTCATCGCTTAAGAAAACATCTTTCGTTACGTAAACAAACAGTTTGGATGTTTCGAACCCCATTGTGCTAAACTTAAAAACGATCGATTAAATTTAACTACCTAAAGTGAGGTTTTGTTTTCTCACGCGGAAACTATTTTGAGCCAGCATGATTGATTAGAAAATCGACCTCCTAGTGTTGTGATGCCTTAAAGTGGAATCATCTAGCAAAGCAATGAGAAGAGGAGCATCACAGTGTTTATGATCGATCGCAAAGTGCTCCTGGTTAAACTGATGTATGTTTACCGAATGATTGTGCAATAGTTAAGAAAGTAAACGGACCGCGCTTAAGTTAGAGGCGGACGGAACTGTGCAGGTTCAGCGGTGGAAACGTTCGTGAAAAAGCGGTGTACATGAAGTTTAATTGAACACACCCACTGTACCCGGCGAAGAAGAAGATTTGAAGTTGAAGACTTTTGGAGTCACCCGCTGTGGGGTAGATTACGCCGGTTTCATCAAGCCGTCAATTTTCAGCGCGCTGAAGGATTATTACGCGTTGGCCATTGAAGACGGTACGCGGTTTTGATGGATGTATCTAGCCGGAGGACGTTTCAAGGTGAGTTGATGCATTTTGCCAAATTAGAACGACTGGTGATGCGATTGCAACACCCAATCCTCGGTATTGGTAGTGCAGCCAAGCGTGGGATGAGTTAGCCTCGAGGTGGGATTTAAACGTATTTGATGGTTTGGTGGAATTGAAATTGTGACATCAGAATCGAAATAAGATTTTGAACTGTAAACATTATCATTGGTTTGTTTTAAGTGGGACAATACATTAAATTTTTACCCATCTTACAATAGTTTATTCGTAACGTATCCATTTGAATAAGTGCTTGCTAAAATTCTCGTACCTAGTGTTTCGTGTAAATGGTTTTACTAACAATTTGGACTCTCTTCTATTTGACGTTTTGGGTAGTTGTTAATAAAATATAGGTAATTAATTAAGTTACAGCGTCAGCAATATTTTTTTAATCCTCAATATTAAGTTTGAATATCTTAGTAGCACGCAAATCCTTTAATGGATAGTAAATTCAATTCCCATCATCCCATCGACTTGAATTTCGGAACGAAGAACTTATTCCCCATGACACTGCCCAAGTAACAATTTTGGTTTTATAAGGGTTCTGAAGAGCATAAATTAGACTTCAAGAATTTTATAAAACCATGATAAAACCAACAATGTTCCATGGGTGAATACTATCAAAGAAGGTGTAGGGTAAATCGCCAAGTTATTTAAAAAATGTTTTTGGACGTGGAGAAAAATGATGCTTTGATTTCTAAAGAGTTGTAAAAATCACAAAGCCTTACAATAGTGTTGAAAAAAATTAACCACCAAGTGTAGACCTTAATTCCAAATATGTGTTTTTGAAGGTAGAGATGAAGGAAAAATTATCCCACGTTTTCTATGAACTTGTTGCCATACGTGGAAAAAAATTTTATGACCGGACACAAATTTTGTCGTGGAACCGGAAATATGACCGGCAATGAAAAAAAAATCTTAGAGTGAATAATCAAATTTTGTTCAGAGTTCATTTACTTTGCCATGAATGCCAAGAAATGCTCATCATGGAGCTAAATCCAAAGGTATTGTCAAAACACTCCAGAATTTTGCCCAAGACATAGAGCATTCATTAGGAGCAAATCAAAAACTTTGCACAAACTTTAAAAATCTTAGCGCTACCCACAACAAAGCATTGGAACACATTAAAAAAATCTGGTAAAATTTCCAAATTCACTAGCATCAGCAAATCCAGTACCACCGAAATCACAAACAAACTAACGGTACTTTTAGACACACCTCCAGCGGCCCTCATGGCATGGCTCCTTTGGCAAAATTTCATCAAAAGACGGAATTCCACAAACTTCTTCGAAATTTGAACAGAAGGCAACTGAAATTTTGGTGTATTGCCAAAATTTCAATCGCATCAAATACCCAGCCAAAATGAAAGAATTTCAACAAGAACTTCTAGCGTCTTCTTCCAACGGTATTTTGGCAACCGAAACAAGCTGGGATGAAATCGTCAGAAGTGAAATAATTGTTGGAAATAACTTTGTATATTCCGGCATGACCGAAAATTAGCAACATAGAAACAAAAAGTCTGCAGGTGGACTTCTCATTGCAATCAATGCAGACCTTATTTCCCAAGAACTAAAAACTTGCTAGCACAAAGAATTTGAGCATGTCTGAGTTAGAGCACTTAAATTTTGCATCTCTGTACTTCCCACCCAAACATGCCAATAAACAGTCTTTTGAATTATTTCTTTCAAATTGTCGAAATTATCATGTTAAATATGGAACCAGAAGTGAAATTGCACATTTATGGCGCCTTTTACAAACGGAATACGAACGTCATCAGTGACATTGAAAATGAATCATTTCTACTCTCAGTCGTAGGCAAAGACGAAACATCGCAATCGAATATTCAATCTACATACATAACAACAACCCTTCCCCAGCGACTCGAAATTTATGGAAGTGCCGGAATATCATAAAGCAAATAACGAAGAACCAATACGTAGCCTGTGTACTAAAAATTGGCAAAACATAAGAATTATGGAAGGACATGTCAACACTGAAGTAGGCAAATTTTATTCAATTATTCAGTGCCTTATTTAAGAAATTGTTCGAATAAATGGAAAAAGGCAAATTCATAACAGTGAATAGCCACCCAAGTAACAATTTAAGTTTTATTCCAGCCGTATAGCACTCCTTCCGGCTTTGTTGATTAAACTACATTCAAAACTGTTTTGTCCACCAACACCTCTGCATAGCCAAAATGTGTTCAAAGTGGCCAACTCTGTAGACGGTGGTTGTGAAAACATATTAATAAAACCTTTACAAGACCATAAAGATTTTGAAAATGTTCTAGTGAAAGATGTTATGACCACTTGAAAACCTTCATAAAACTTATTGGCTGCCATCAAAACCAGCATAGGGCTAAATGGCCACAGCTGTCAAACTTCAAGGTGATATCGTGGATGTTTTTTGTTGTTCTGCTTTGCTCGATCTCTGCTATTCTGGTTAATTCAATAGTAAATAATATCTAAGAAAAAAGTTCTAGTGTTGCGGGAGATTTTGTTTGATAACAAAATATCCAAAACAAATTGAATTTTTTTTGTAGCCTATAATTCTTGCTCCAAATCAGATGCGCATTTAATTTCATGGTGAATATTGGTACGATAAGAGCTGAACATATGAACATGCGCAACGGACATTATGCGAGTTTGCAGATGATATGTAATGAAAGAGAGAAGAAAATACCAGAAAAAGCGACTAATGTGCATTAAAAAGTAAACGATTCCAGGACAGCAAAATGTAACTGAACGAATCAAAAGTAGATAGAAAGAGAGAAGAAAAAAGTGTAGGTAAATAAGCAAAAAGAGTGAACAAATAAGAAGCGTAAACAGCGAAATAAGAGAAGAAACTGGAAAGAAGAAAATCAGGAGAAGACAAATTAGGATAGAGTGGAAAATAATCTAGAAATCAGGTGAAAGAAGTGAGGGAAATCGAACATTTCGATGAAGGGTATTTGAATTCTTAAAAATACGAAGTCCGTCAAATATCAAGACAATAATAATTGAAATATTATGCAATTTTTTTATGACAGGAATGCACCCTTCTGGTGTGAAGTGTCACATAAAAAAATCAACGAACACAAATTGGAAACAAATATATTCGATAAATTAATCATGAATTTCCTAAAAATTAATGGAATTCAATAAGGTTTTCAAAAAGAATGCCGAAATTCGTCTCCGATCTACAGTTCATTTGTATTTCATATAAAATTTGGTGTATTTATTTTTCCACAATTCAATTATTTCATATATTTCGATATGGCGATTGGAAGAAATCGCCACCAAATCGCCATCAAATATCGCCACATCCATGACCATCGTGTCCAATGGCAATTCAGCAGAGTTCCGCCACAGGTACAGCAGAGCACTGCGATCTTCTTCATGCACCAGAAGTTGGTGAAACATCTCTTTCACGTCCGCTGTGATGGCCACCTCTCGTTCTCGGTAGGGATACAACACGTGTAGTAGTGGTGTTAACAGGTCAGGACCTTTCATCAACATGGTGTTAAGCGATATTCCATCGACTGTGGCAGCAGCATCCCATACGAGACGTACCTTGTTGGGTTTCTTGGGGTTCAATACTACTCCCAATGGTAAGAACCAAGTACGTCTAGGGTCGAAACGTTGCAGCTCTTCAGTTGTAGCTTTATGGGAGTAACCTTTCTCCTGATATTCCGCAACTTGTTTTCGGACGTTGTCATACAAGTCCGGATTTTTGCGTAGTCGACGTTCCAAACACTCCATTCGTTTAACCGCCATCAATTTGCTGTCTGGAAATGTGAAGTCATCATACTTCCACAAGAGAGCAGCCTTGAAACGGCCACTAGGTGTCCGCACCGTTGACTCGTTGAGAATAGACAATGCTCTCTGTTCTTCCGACCCTTTTACTTCTGGAGCTACTGCGACACCCAAGCTTTCCAGCGCGAAGAACTTACGTACGTACTCGTGCAAATCTTGGTCTTCTTGTCTGGTGCAAATATACATTTGCCAATGTGGAAAGTTGATCTCTGCTCCTTGCTGACTTCCATAGACAACCCAGCTCAAACGGGTCTTAGTGGCAATGTTCTTCTTTATGCTTTAGGCATGCTAGCAAATGAACGTTGTTGTGACCGATAAGTATACCGGAACGGCAGATTCCATATCACGAACCGCAAGGTTCTTCAGATGCTCGAAGTCCTTTGCCAGTTCGCGGATCTTCATTGTTTGTTCAGGCAAACCAAGATTACGCACCGTGTAGACTTCGGATGCTTGATAACGCTTATCTTTTCCCTTGCCGGATATTTCCAAAGATACCATCCGCGCGTCGGAATAGTTTTTCTTAATTCCGCCGGTCCAGTGGACACAAAGAGACTCGGCGACACCATCCAATCCAATTGCATCAGCTATTTTGTCCTCAATCAGCGAAACAGACGACCCGTCGTCAAGGAAAGCGTATGTGTCCAGTTTTCCCTTCCGTCCATAAATAGTCACAGGAATTATTCGGAAAAGGTTGAACGATGACGGCTGACGGTGGAGGGATACTGTCGCATTCTTACCAGCGTCACTTTGCTTTGGCACCGTTAAGTTTTTGTCGTGGAGAAGTCGATGATGACGTCTTGGGCACCCATCTATTCCACAAACTTGGCCTTTGCATGGCCAACGCGTATGGGCCATAAGACATCGACCGCAAAGTCTATTCTCCTTCACCACCTTCCAACGATCATCGATAGAAAGTCTTTTGAACAGACCACAAGCTTCAATTAGATGGCCTCTATTCTTACACGATGGGCATGATGTATTTTCCGATGTTTTAGATACTTCCTTTTGCGTAGCGAGGTTATCGCGGCCATCTCCGGTAACTTCATGTTGCCCTCCTCCTGGTTTGGCGTGTGCGTTGATGTACGCTCGATCCTTGCCCTTCACACGATCGTCCTTGTTCACCTTCGAAACTCCTGCATTCCAGGATACCACGCAGCTTGTCGCAGACACAACGTTTGCCATATATTCTCCGAAAGCGCTCAGATCAACCACCGGAAGTTGAAGTTGATGTAGGGCCCAGTTGAACTTCACCGTAGTCGGTAACTTTTCAACGAGTTCGTTAAGGAGAACTGGATTCGAAAGATGATTCTCCAACCCAATAGCCTTCAAATGTCCGCATAGATTTTGCACCACTCAACCCGAAACTCACTAGCGTATCCAATCGTTCGTTCTTTGGCGCCGGTGTGTTACGAACTTTAGCTATTAAGCTCTGTACAATCTGCTCTGGTCTTCCATAGAGGAGTTGTAATGTCGAAATTACTTGCGCCACCGTGTAGGGATGGATCAGAAAACTACTAACTGCTTCTTTGGCACCTCCTTTCAGGCACCTCTGAAGACGAAGCAGGTTTTCAGAATCTGAGTAGCCACAAGCTTGTGTTGAGTGGTTGTAACTACTGATAAATAGTGGCCAATCAATCGGATCACCCGTAAGAATCGGTAACTCTCGATTAACCACTTGTCTAGCCGCCAACTGTTGGGAAGTTGGCGCAAATGCGGGAGGAATGACGACGTTGTTCAACTCCCGAGGAGCCGAGACTGGTGAACCCGGACCTAGCACTGAATATTGTATTTTATTAGGCCTAGCAGAATATTCCCTAACAGAACCGCTACATTCTGTGTCGAAATCAGATCGCCCACCCACAGGAGTGTTGATTTCAGATTCGTTGGAGCTCCGGTTCCAAAAACGGACATCTTTTGGATGCGGCTGAGTACCGCCTAGCAACGCATCACTTACCGGATTTCCACAGATTTCTGCTTGGCGCGGATTCTCTACATGCTCACGTTGATTCGCTAAATTTGACTTCGCTGCAGTGGGAAGAACCATCGACGGCCGCAAGTTGGTGACTCCCTTGTCTCGATCCACGGACACTTGACGTATTTCTGGATGCTCTTGGGTTTGCCTGTAGTTTCTGTATTCTTTCTCTAACCGTCGTAGGTGTTCCAACTCCTTGTTGCGCTCCAGTAATACCTTCTGCTGCTGCATTATGAGATTGTCTTGCTCTTGCTTCTGTCGATGCATTCGCTGCTCCAGTTCGACCCATTCGTGTTGCGTTTGTCGCTCGCGGGTTTCCATTTGTTGCTGCAACTCTTGATTCCGTAGGTCTCCATCATCTCTCTGCATCTGAAGCCGATTCAGCTGATTCACTAGCTCCAGCTCACGCTGCCGACGAACGTCATCTTGTGTTTGACGCCCTTTCGCACTTTCCATATTTGAAGTGCGAGAACGCCACTGCTCGTAGGTTGGATGTGTCTTTAGCTTTGGGATGGTACCGGTTTTGGTTTGCGTCTCTACCGGTTTCTTAAGTAGATTGTCGAGAGGGCCTACCACGTCGACGAGCGACAGCGCAGGTGAAATCCGGTTTCGATTCGGTCCACCAACAGCTCCAATAGCACTTTCCGAATCTTCATCTGCTGTTTCTCCGATCGTAATACTTCCCGTGGTACGTGGGGCAGAAAAAAGCTCAAAGTTTTTATCATTCACACTTAATCGGATCGGTGCTGGTTGGACCGAACCGATGGCAGCATTGTGCGATGGGTTCCGTAGAGGCGTTGATGATGCATGACCCTCAGTGGCAACAATCACATGTGGTTCAAAGTCCTTTTCGTTCACGACAATGGTTGTTCCTGGTAACTGTTCAACGGCACCATCTGTAACCCTAGCGACATCGTCCACCCAATTCTGGACTCGATGTTGGCTTCCCCGGCTGCTGTGCTGGCTACGCCGACTGCAAGCCAAATCTGACACTGCGTCCTGCTCATCTTGCTGCCTTAACAACTCAATCTTTTTGGGAAGATACTGCTTTTCGCGTTCGAATTTGTCTTTCCTGGCCTTTTCCTGCTGTGCTAAATCCTCGTCGTACATCCGCTCCAAGAGTTTTCTTTCCTCTTCCAGGCGTTCTAGTTCCCGGGCAATCCTCGCCTGTCGCACACTGGACGTGGTGGTGCGACTTGTTCTGGAACCAGCTGGTAGAACACATAATTTGCACGCAAAGGCTTCCTTCCGAACCGTCGATTGCTTGACGTTGGCGCACGAGAAGTGGTACCAACGGGTACAGAGCCGACATTGCACCATGTACATTTCAGCGTTATTAGGTTTATTACATCCACCGCATTCCAATTTATCACCTCCATCGACATCGAGGATCGACGGTTCAAACGAATTTAATGAGTGATTTTCCTCCAGCGAATCCGTCTCAACTTGAAGGTTGGGATTTACACTCTCCTTCGCTGCTCGCGTCTTTGAACGTGTCTGCCGGATTAACGAATGCCTTGGTTGGTTGGACATATTCATTCGTTGGAAATTCTTCGAGTTTTCTGTGACGAAGTTAGTTTTCGGACTTTCTGGGTAGCAAACTCGATTTTTGTTGTGAGTAGCTCGAAGCTGTAATTACGCAATGTGTTTGTGAGAGGTTATAATAATCCAGTAATATTAAGCTTAACTTACAATTTGTCTCCACTAGTGTATCAATTCACCACAGATTATCTAAGAACTATAATTACGATATTTAGGATTTTTTATTCTACAAATAAATGTTCATTAGTGGAAAAAAGATATATAATTAACATAATAATTCTACCGAAATGAAATTCACTTTTCACCGTATGCTTCACTTTTCTTGTTTTGCTTTTATCTACCTTTCGTTGACGTTCTACGGTTGACAATCTTGCTGTGACAATGTTAGGTAGATCTGTCACTGCGCAGTGGTTCATTTGGGATTTACGAGGGATAGGGTAGAATCTTTTCGGAACACACTGTTTTGCCAAAAAGCCAAATTTTCTTCGCAATGGCTACTATAAAACTATTTGGTCATTTGGAGACTACCCTGAATGCCAGTTTGCCGTTTCATGCATTCACTGGAGGCAAAATGGGTTTAAAATGCTTTTTCAACTGACCATAATAAGATAATATGAGTGAGTCCTAAAGCGGCATTTCAAAACAGCATTTTACGAGCCCATAAAGTCAAAATAAAACATTTTATAGGAGTAAGAGGAACTTAAGAAGACAAGGCTTGAAGATCGTTTTAAAGACGCTGTGTAGGTTGTCATAAACCTGACTAAAACTTGAAACTTATTGGCACCTCTTGCTGCCATAATAAAACCAAATTGATTTCTAGTGGCTTTCATAAAACTTTAAAAAAAACTTAATAAAGCGGGATGGTTTTTGCAATGCTGCTTGGGCAGTGTGATTCAATCTACAATGGATAAATTTTAAGAACAAAAAGCAAAGAGCACAAAAAATGATATAGAAAGCAAAAAACTAGCCCAAATTTGCAAACTTATCATATGCAACCAACTGAACATAGCCATTAACTCAGCACATGAAGAATATAATCGTAAAGTCGAAACAGAAGTCAAGTCATACCCCAAAAACTTCTTCATTTGTGTGAGAACGAAATTGAAAAGTACGAATTTTCTGTGACAAACGCATTGTTGCATTTTGTAGGTGAAAATCCTTCTGAAATATGCAGGCTTTTTGCCAATTTCGCCCAAGAAGTAAATACACTATACTCTCCGAAGAAGACCGCGATCGCAAATGCTTTGCATACATTCCCGAATTTATCAACAATATATCGGTCAATCTATTATCTACTCACGAATTCTCAGAGCACTAAAAAACTGGGATTCTTCTAAGAGACCAGAACCAGAGGGTATTGCACCCATAGTTTTGAAGAACCTTGCAGACGAACTTACCCGTAGTCATTTAATCCACTTTTTGGGTATTTTTGTAGCTTGTCACTACGCCCTGTGCAATGCATCCGTAACTATTTGTTTTTCCGTATCTAGTTGCAGAGTTGAAGTGTTATTTTTCTTCTTTTTGAGAGGTGCTATCTGGAAAATAGACGATGTACTTGTCCGATGACATTTTCACTATGATAAAGCATTTTGGTTGCAATTTTTTTCGATAATTATGCACAATTTGCTCCTTTTTGTACTTGAGTAAATAATCGAAAAATTTCTGGGATAACTGACACCTTCCGATGGCTGGCATTCATTATTTCCATTCACCAGATTTCACGCACGCATATGCTGAGCCCCCCTTAGCTCAGGCGCGGCTACAAAGAAACACCATGCTGGACGTGGCTGGGTTCGATTCCCGGTCTGGTATGGGAATTTTTCGTTAAGGAAAATTTCTCGACTCCCTGGGCAATAAGGTATGATTACACTGGCCTCACAACCCCATACAAATGCAAAAAATGTACCTGGCATCGAAAGCTCTTAATCAATAACTGTAGAAGTGCATTTAGAACACTAGGTAGAGAGCAAGTAATAGGCAAATTGTGAAAACAATAAGCTTAAAACGCTAAGAAAGAAGAAGAAGAAGAAAAGAGAACCATGGCAACAAGGTTCAAAAAGCATCTAGCGGAGGTTACTAAGGCCGTAGAAAAGTGCGAAAAAATTAAGGATTTAGGTGTTATTTAAGATAAACAACTCACATTCATTTACCACTACAATTCAATCATCAGTAAAGCAAACAACATGATTGAATTGATGAAACTATTTAGGCACAGTTTTCATGAGTCATACGCTGTCATGACTCATACACTATCAAAACATTACTCGTTGACTAAATTAGAAATGTGACACTAGAAACACTAGTGAACACTTTGAAACGTAGTATGGTCACCTTTTCCAGTCACGAACGAAGAACAAATAGAATCTGTAAAAAAAACTGAGGCCAGGTCCGGTCAAACGACCACATTCTTCCTTGCAGGATTCGTCTTTATATAGACGGCAACATCTTGCAGGTGCTTCATTCTGTACATATACCCGTTTAAGCTTATACTGAGCGAACGAATCGAGAGAAATTCTTAGAAATACTTTATGGAAATTTGCCAGAAGATATTATTGCTAATTTCATACGATTCTCTAAAGGAAAGAAGTTTATAGGACGATCGTATGAAAATTTTTCTCACAGAAAAGAAAGTTGGTACCGGGATTCGAACCATGAATCTCGAGATCCAGAGACGAGCCACAATCCCACGAGACCATACATGCTTGCTCAGATAATCAAAATACACGTATATTGAAAGTTGTTTTTAAGATATACAAACATATATGTAAGTAAACAAATCGTATAGGAAGCAAATATATGGCTTAAACGTGCAAAAGTGGAGGCCATATACGTGCAAATACCATTTTTTTCTTAAACGAGTTGATTTGATATCGTATGCGATTGAATTTGTAATAACAAATTCTATTTTAAAAGGTTAGCGATGTATATACGATTTAGTTTGTGACGCAGTACGATGAATATATGACACATATCGTATAGAAGTCGAAAATTTGCACTCCTTATAATTTAACTAAAACGTAATACGATAAAGGCCACAATTTATTGCAATTTTGACTAAAAATATAGGAATATACGATACTATTAGAACACTGTTATACGACTTCCGGTTGTCTGGGTGATAAGTGATGTCAGTTGAAAGTGTATAAGAGGTACGTTTTTCCTGACCAATGCAGCAATAATCATTTCATACGATGAAACCATCTTATGCAGTAAGGACACTGCCTGTAGTACTAGACTGTTTTAATTAAACGATTTGATCAAGGTTATATAGGAACGTCGCCTGGTTTTGTCCAAAAATCAAAACAACGTTTGGGACATAGGTCGTATGAAGTAAAAACAGTTCCAAATCGCAATGACAAACAGAACTTGGCAGCAAAATCACGGGCTCGACGTTTGTACTGCGAATATTTGACGAAGTTTTCATGCGTTGTTATGGACGATGAAACTTATGTCCTGGAGAATTTCAAGCAGCTTCCAGGGCTGGCTTTTTACTCTGCTATGGCCAGAAATGCTACAGCTGAGCATTTCAGAACGAAGAAGGCATCGAAATTTCCCAAAAAGAGTAAATCTTTCGTCACCTCAGGCACAATCAACAAGGAGATCTATCAGAAAGAGTGTCTGCAGAAGCGATTGCTACCCTTCATCAAAAGTCACAAAGAAAAACCTTTGTTCTGGCCCGATTTGGCATCATGCCACTATGCTAAAACTGTGATGGACTGGTACCAAGCAAATCATGTGAACATTGTACCAAAAACCGCAAACCCGCCTAGAGCTACGACCAATCGAGAGATATTGGGCTCTGATGAAGTGGAAGTTTTTGGAAAGAAGCAAGGAATCAAAGACATCAAACGCTTCCAGCTAATTTGGAAAAAGACGGCTTCTACGATTTCTGAAGAGTCTGTACAAACCCTAATGGACGGAGTTAAGCGCAAAGTTCGAAAATGTTATGCAAATACCGAATAACTATGTTTTGTCTTCACGAATTGTTAAAACACATCCCATGAATCTGAAATAGACAACTACGATGGAAATATGATGCGAAATTTATGTTTATTCATGTTTTGAGGTGCCCGGATTATTGCGAATACAGACCTTATGATGTTATATAAATACATGAAACAGTAAAGAAATGAAAATGATTTTGTTCCCTTGATTTGAAACTGACGTATTTTGTTTTTGCTTCGTCGTTTTCGCGAAAAAAAAATCAAACAATAAATCGTATTTTAACTTAAATTAACAGTGAAATCATAAAATCTCCGCGTGCTTTGGGAAAGACGTAGTAAACACAATCGATTCCCATCCGAAATGTGTGAGTGTTGGTAGTATTTCCCCGGTATTTTTTTATTTTTTTTTTTTGCTTCACCCCTGCACCCGAAAGAAGGGTTCCATCAGCTTAGTTTTGTTAACCAGTGGTAGTATTGTGACATCAGGACATAAATTATTAAGTTAAAGTGTTTTTCCGGTTTGTTGCGAGTGAATCGACGATTATAAACAGTTTTGTAGTTCAATATAAAGTCGCCTGAGGGAATTTTTATTTTGGCCGAGTGTGCAGGGAAAAAAAGAAGACCAGTGCAATGTAGAATACGGCCATTTACACGTCAGAAGCAACAAACGACGCACATGCTAGTGTGAAAGGCTGGCACATAATTTCAGATGCATCCACCAAGTGATGTACAGAGTTTTGTTATGCAGGTTATATATCTAAAGAACGGTTTCGAAACGTTAATTTTTGCGCTTTTTGTATCGCAAATGCATGAAATTAATTAGGAATCAACGTAGTTTATTTTTTATTTTTATGAATGAACAAAATATTGTCATTAAAGAGGCGGCCATGGGTGAGATCTATCTGATTATAACTATATACCATTAACCTTATTTTTAAATAATACTAGATACGTGCTAGGTTTGAAAATTTAACATTTTCATATCTGAAAGCGTGTTGCAGTGCCCTTATCCATATGATATCGGTAAAGTTTACATGCGGGACTGAAATAGGTTGCTGGATCTGCAGTAGAGCTATCACTTTCTAGCTCTCCGATTATAACTGCTTCCAATGGTCACTTGAGGGATTGTTGTTAATAGATTTCTTCCATAATACCACTGCTGACCAATGAGAGTCAGATTGTGCACACACACATGCTTCTTCATATAATTCTTCAGTTTTTATTTTAAGTTTATGTTTATATCTAGCAAACTTACAATTATCTACAATCATTTGATTACATCTATTGAGATCCTTCCATGTGCTACTAGGTCTACGCTCTTTTTTTTCTAAAATTAAAGTTTACATGCCAACTCTATAGGGTTTCTATTTTCTCTTCATAAAATATGAACGTAACAGCTATTTTTTCTTACCCTAGCTCTTCTTTTGATAATTTTACCTTCTAGTCGTTTCCTAGTGTTACATTTTGAATTTGAAGGTTTCCTGCAGTGAATGAAAATGGTTTTTAAAATTAATTTCTCATAATTCGCCATTGATACTCTGCTCGTTTTTGTTAGTACACCTACTTTTTTCGTCACTATTTCCTTACATGGTGACAATCACCAACGCCGGTAGACGACTCCACCACCTGACCCTACCTAACGACTCATGACTATGAGCCGGGACCAACGGCTTTTCCTTCGAAGGAAGACGTGCCAGATTTTTCGCCTCAGAAAAGCCTCCGACGTCGACTGGGATTGTAACCCAGATCCACTGACCTGTAAGTAGCAGTCACGCTTACCACTTCACACCGACGCCGGCTATACCTACTTTTGTTTCATATTAAATGGCTGGTATTTGCAATGTTTTTTATATAAGTTTTCCTAATCCAAGAAGGTATAAACTGTTTACAAAAATTAACCACTGTCCTACTTGTCTATATTGGGGTACAATTCAATAAAAAAAATTGCTTTGTGACCGTCACGAAAAAAGGTGAGTTTTTGAGCGTTCTCAAAAGATTTTCAAAACTTTTGCACCAATCGATCGGAAATATTTCTACGCATCAACTTCAATAGAAATCAATGTTGAATTAGGGCCACATACTATTGAAAAATTCATAAATGTTAAGCCTTGTCTTAAAAAGTGTATTCAACCCTTCAGGCCTAAGTGGTCATATATTACCCCAAAAGGAAAATGGCTGTATAAAATCACAGACTGTATAAAAGTGTCCAATGTCTTCGGGAAATTTGTTTTAACTAAAATTTTCTGTCTGGAAAATTTAAAAAAAAATGAGTTTAAGGTCTAATTGACGACCTAGAACATCCTGAATATGAAGAAGTTCAGGAAGAAAAAATAAATGCCTTATTAATGGTATAAAGCGTTGTTTTAGAATTTGGTACACATGCATACATATTATTAAGTTTTTGGTTATAAACGTTAAATGTTTTTGAATCTTTCTGGGATATTCTAAGTAATCAGAAATGCAATTGAGTTCAGAACCTCAGATCTACAGTTGTAACAGTAGCTTTAAGGGCTCTATAGGATTATGATATGTATTCAAACATACTGAATGAACCTTTTGGAAGGTCAGCGGGCATTATTTGATAATTTTGTGATGCTCTAGGTCCTCAAAACTGTAATTGAGTTCAGATTTTAAGATCTACAGTAGTAACTATAACTTTTGGGCTATACAAAGTATTGCTACGTATTATATATTCAGTGAATGTTTTAGAACGTAAACAAACATTACAAGATAAACAGGGATGATCGGTCCTTAAGTTCAAAACCTAAGATCTACAGTTGTAGCAGTAACAATTTTGGCTATATAAAGCGACTATATGTATTCAAACATATTCAATGAATCTTTGAAAGGTCAACAGTTAATATTAACTAAACTTAACTTGCAGATCGTCTAGGTCATCCACTTAATCTTAACACACCTAATCCTAAAAATCAACAAACATTATAACGCAATATTACATGTTCTGGGTCATCCAATCTATCCTTGAGATCAGATTATAAAACCTACAGTGGCAACAAAACCTTTTTGGGCTATGCAAAAATACGCTGTGTATTGAATATTGTGAAGCGGATAAAGCTACCGCTACAACTATAGATCTTAAGTTCTGAACTCTAGGACAGTTTGGACGACCTAGCATATCTGAAAAACATAGAAATCTTACTTTTTTCAATCATTTCTAAGTTATTGAGCACCAATTTATTCAGAACACACCAAATTACTTCTATAATAACGCTTGGAAACTTTTAGGCCTGAAAGGCCTGATTGCATTGTACAATCTGAATTGCATACATTTAGCCGCGTAGTTCAACCTTCATCATTCCGAACAATCCAGATGGGGTTGTACCTTCAAATTTTGTCCGTACACAAAAGGGTTACTACGATTGGTTATGCAAATATGGATTCCCCACCAGAAGGCAGGGACTGATTTTAGCGATTTTTTCTAATGAAAAATTGATACAATCAGTTCGTTTTTCAATGCATACGTTACCAAACAAACTGTACTAGATTGACACAAACTTACAGAACGTTGTGCTTAAGGTGCTCGATAAATGTATAGATTGACTTTTTTTTTTTAGAATAACTGGCTTTGATGAGTCATTTAACTATGTACGGACAATAAATTGGCGATGCCGTAAAACACAACGAGAGGTATTTGTATCACATCTTATGTTACTGAGAAGTCAGGTCACCTGGCATACTATTAAGGACCCGTCTGTAAATATGAATCCGGGAAAAACCGAAGCATCCAGCGATCTCTAATTCCCTTTCACGTGAACCCCTTCTTGATATTTTGTCAAACCTTGTAGA
>JASCZW010014039.1:0-23952 GCA_034211315.2 Aedes japonicus | reverse complement strand
ACCATCGAGCTCGGTGACTTCCTTAACAGGAAGGCCATCGACATCGCCATCGTCACCGAGACACATCTCAAGCCGGACCTGAATATTTTTATCCCTGACTATCGGATTGTGCGACTTGATCGTAGCGGCTCAAGTGGAGGAGGAGTTGCGATCGCCCTGCGCCACAACATCAACTGTCATCTACTTCCGAGCTTCCAGCCGCAGTCCATCGAAGCTATCGGAGTCGAGGCCGAAACTGCTGTCGGCCCAATCACCATCATCGCGGCCTATTGTCCCAAGCAAGCCAGCCTCGCCAATGGAACAACAACAATGCTACGAAACGACATCCGCAAGCTAACTCGGAGGCAGGGACAGTTCATCATCACCGGCGACCTAAATGCGAAACACGAAACCTGAGGGAACACTCGACGCAACCGGAACGGAATAGTACTGCATGAAGACTCTGGAAGAGGGACATTACACCGTCCTGGGCCCGGATACTCCCACCCGGTTGAGCAGATCCGGGGTCCATTCAACAATCGACATCTTCCTCACCAACATGGGAACAACATCGGCCAGCCGATCGCATACCAGGAGCTCAGCTCGGACCACTATCCGGTGGTGGCCGAAGTTGGCTCCTCGGTCAACCGGCATCGTATCACCAGACGGAACTACCATCGCGCCAGTTGGGAGAGGTTCCGACAACAAGTTGACGACAACATCGATTTCGACATGCGCCTTGATTCGGTTGATGACATCGAACGCGCAGCTGCAGAGCATCGAGCAAGCGATCTCCCAGGCCCGGGAGCAACATGTACCGGTGATAGATCAGGTGAGCAACTCTGTACCCATTGATAGACCCACTAAAGAACTTATTCAATTGCGCAACGCCATTCGAAGGCAATACCAGCGAACTGGTTTGCCTACTTTAAAAAGTCATTGCAATCGAATGACCAAAATTATTAAGGCCAGAATGGTGGACCTCAGAAATAACAATTTTTCCGACAAGATCCGCTCTCTCCCAGATTGTGCAAAGCCGTTCTGGAAGTTGACAAAAATCTTAAAAACTAAGCCAAGACCGATTCCACCGTTGATCCCACTTGACAGCAATCGCTCCACGGATCGCTTAATTACTCCTGCAGAGAAGGCTGTTGAGATAGGTCAACACTTCGTCAGCTCCCACAATCTTGGACTAAACATCGTCAGTCCACACGAAGCTGCCGTTAGCGACCTTATAAACAACATCCATCTAAGTCCCAATGACTTCTCGGAAGAGTTGGAAATCTCAGCTGACGAATTGTTGACCTATATCAAAGCGTCTAAGAACATGAAGGCCCCAGGTTTCGATAACATCTTGAACTTGGAGCTCAAGCAATTGAGCCCCCAGTTCTATAACCATCTGGCGATGGTTTTCAACCAATGCCTGCGACTTAGCTACTTCCCCTCGTGTTGGAAGTCAGCCAAAGTCATACCCATCCGGAAACCTGGGAAAGATCCTTCGTGTTCCAAAAGCTATAGACCAATCAGCCTTCTTTCAGGAGTATCCAAGCTGTTTGAGAAAGCGATCCACCGTCGGCTTCTTTCATCTGCCGACGAGCTTAACATCTTGCTCGACGAACAATTTGGCTTCCGACGTGGTCGGTCGACAATTCACCAACTTAACCGAGTCATTAACATCCTCAGACGGAACAAGTCTGTTTCGAAAACATCTGCCATGGCCCTTCTCGACATCGAGAAGGCCTTTGATAACGTGTGGCACGATGGCTTGGTGTACAAGCTGCATCGATACAATCTTCCCATCTTTCTGGTGAAGATAATTAAAAATTATCTGTCGGACAGGACATTCCGTGTTTCGCTGCAGGGTGCAGTTTCTGATGCACAGGAGATTTCCGCCGGTGTTCCGCAGGGAAGTATATTAGGTCCACTTCTGTTCAACCTATTCACTTCGGACATACCCCCGCTCCCTGAAAATGGATCTCTGTCGTTGTTCGCCGATGATACCGCAGTCGTCCACAATGGTAGGGTAATAAGAGCGCTTGCCGCGAAACTGCAGCGAAGCCTGAATGTTCTGTCTGAATACTTCACCGAATGGAAGATCTGTATCAATGCGGCGAAGACCCAGGTCATCCTATTTCCACACTCCAACTCTCCCAGACTTGTTCCGCCTGAGGATTGTAAAATAAGCCTGAACAACACAACGGTGGAATGGGCCAAATCAGCTGTCTATCTTGGCGTTACCATAGACAGCAAGCTTATTTTCAGGGAGCAGGTTGACAAAACGGTCACAAAGTGTAACGTTCTGTTGAAGCTACTGTACCCATTGATCAACAGAAGGTCTACATTATCCCTGAAAAACAAGCTTGCTGTCTACAAGCAAATCATACTTCCAGTCATCGAGTACGGCATGCCAATCTGGGAAAGCTGCGCAAAAACACATCACCTGAAGCTTCAGCGTATTCAAAATAAGTTCCTCAGGCTGATCCTGAACACCCCTCCAAGGACAAGAACTTCTGAGCTCCACCGTCTGGCCGAGATAAAAATGCTCGACGATCGCTTTAGTGAGTCTATCAATCGGTACAAGGCACGCTGCCTGACATCGGATCACCAGATCATTCGGAATCTGGTTCCCCACCCCTAGGTTTTCCAATTGTAGTTTTAGTTGTAGATTAGGTAGGTTATCAAATTTTAAAGCTAACAATGCCCCAAGGGCTGTACGGAAAATTCATGTAAAACACATAACACATTATAAACACACCAAACACATAAAATTAAACAAAGCTGAAGAGCCCTATGGGCTAAACACTTAAAATGTAAAAATTAGTATGTAAGACAAACAAATGGAAATATAAAACATGTTAAAAAAAAAAAAAAAAAAGAATTATTGTTGTGGAGCCGAACCAGCTGTGGCTGAAAGGCTCTTTAATAAAGATAAATCAATCAATCAATCAGAATTATTGTTATTATTTTAATAATAATGAAAATTACTATTAGAAGAGTTACTGATTACATTATTATTAGAAGATGAAGAACATGAAAATTATTATTAGAAGAAGTTATTATTAGAAGAGTTACTGATTTACAGTAAAGATATAATCTTTCAAATGTCTTTACACATAGCTAGAATATCATGAGAATTTAATTTATTTCTTCTATATTCTGTTTCTTCTCTACAATCAATTAAACAAACTCTTTAGTTGGGAAAAATTGTGATGAAAAGGACCTTTTTATTAATTGTTGGGGGAGAGGGGGGTCCTCTCGAGTAGCAAGATGCCTGAATTTTCTCCGGCCTCTTGATAACGTCATGTTGAAGTAACGCCATGTAGTGAAAATGTCGATTAGATCAAGATAAAATATTAATTTAACAAACTCTTTTATTAGGAAAATTGTTTTGGTCGCCCAGAAAGAACAGGTTGTATTAATTATCGGGGGGAACATAGGCATCAAATTTGCTTCTCTGTCTTCTCAAGTAGCAGGATGGCCTAGGAAACCACCCTAAGAAATTGTCAGAACAGAGAAAATCAAGATTTACATATAGATAGACGTGACTCGGCCATTTTATCCCGGCTCTTCAAGTTACGCCATGTTGAGACGGTGCGTTGTAATGCTATTTTCATTACTCGATTAGCTCATAAGATATTAATAAAACAAACTCTTTAATTTGACAAATTGTTTTGCTCGCCCTGAAAAGGGCGGGTTTCATCAATTGTCGGGGGAACGCGATCGAAATTTGTATGTATGGTCTGAATATTTGACAGGAATCCACAGTATGTACTGCCATCGTCAGCTGCTTTTTAAGTCACGACCACTTGGTTAAGGGGGATGGATTTGAGTCGAGACTTCATTCGTGCCATGCCTCGCATCATGTCCAATCATTATTCTTTGAACGCTCATTTATACCGGGTTGGGCTGAGCGACAGCAATCTCTGTGAATGTGGACAAGGCTATCAGGACGTAGATCACGTTATTTGGTCTTGTGCTGAACATCGTGGAGTCAGATCGGGGCTCTATGATTCCCTTTCTTGCTCGAAGTAGACAACCCAATGTGCCAATTCGAGATATTTTGTCTGTAAGTGATTTGGAGTACATGAAACTCATTTATGTGTTTTTGACTAACATTAGCTTTAGATTGTAGTTAGTTTAACCTGTATGTTTAGTTTAAGTTTTTTTTTCTGTGTATGTTTTTTTTTTGTTTTTCAAAAAATGTTCAAGTCAAAAGAAAACCATAAGTTGTATAGTTATAAGTGTTTCAATAATTTAGAATTTAAATTTAATGTGTTATGTGAACCATACTTTAAATTTCCACTCTCTTTCCCATCCGTAATTTGTAATTCCTATTAACCTCGAGACGGCCGCGAGTAATCGGTTTTATCCCCCTAACTTTAGTTTTAAGATAAATGATGTATAAAAAACATGAAAATTTGGCTCTGTAAAGTTGATTCGATTGGGCTTTTACAAATAAATGATTAATTTAAAAAAAAGTCACGACCAGCTGGGCTACAGACCGCCAGCTGCTGCTGCAACGGCCTTCTACCAATGCCAGCACCGGGAGATCCGCGCAGCTCCAATGCTGCCGAACGAATGAGGCATTTGTTCGAAAATGTGCCTTTATCATGGCATCGGGTACCATTGCATGAACAAAGGGGTATCAACTATAGCAATGTGAATCAAATCCATTAAAAGGGAGGGAATCAGATGTTTCGCCAAACACTAGCGTGAAACAGAATCTACCTCTGAGAACAAAGAATAAGAAGAAGAAGACAATGGGAGACGTCTCTTGCTTAGATTTGAAAACTGTGCTAGGAAATTTGGTTAATTTACTCTGCGAATCGAAATTATAAGACATCACCTTACATTTACGTTATTTTTAATAAGTTAATGTTAAAAATCAATTAACTTGATTACTAAAACTGATACGTAGAATTATTTCCACTTAGTTAGACTTGAGTTATTATCGCTCAAAATATCCAAAACGACCCGTAACGCGGTCGCTTTCAGAAATTTTAGAACGGCGCCCTAGTATAGAAATGAAAGACGTAGTCCTACGTCAAAAATGTCGTTGGTGGCTGAGATGGACTATTTATTATAATGGATAGGTTTTTTATTGAATTTCTGCTTGAACGATCTACTATTTTATATTTTCTTTCACCTATGGGCGTCCATTTGTCCAGTTTGTTTATTTTTCACATAATGTTCTTTCTCAAGAGTATGTGCTCTTATTAGAAATCAAATGGTTCTGAGAGCGTTTTATGGCAGCATTTTCAAGATACATTTATCTTAAAGAAGAATGTCATAAAACTTTTTCAAAACTTTTATCAGGTTTTATGAAAGTTGCGAAACGATGTCTTGATAGGGGAATCAAGTATCTTATAAAATTACTTATAACAGGTGAATAACACTTATAAATGATGTAGTTTTATGGTGGTTTCTTCAAGTGCTCTTTAATCACTCTTAAGAACTGTTGATCAATTAAAACCACCTTAACTTGGAAAATGCTTTGATAAAACCAGATGATCTTCATAATGCTTTGATAAAACTTCCATAAAACATGAATAAAACCAATTTGCATTTGAATTGTTAATTGGGTTCGTCAAAGCGTCGCAAAAAGAAGGGCCAGCTTTCCAGTACTTGAAAACAGTACTTCTAAATTTATCTGACGCGAAGATTAAGGAAGGTGTATTTGTTGGCCCACAAATAAAAAACTTCCGCATTTAATGCAGTTTTGACACCAGATGAGGAAGAAGCGTGGAAATCGTTCCAGCGTGTTGTCACAAACTTTTAGGGAAAATTCAGAAGTCCAGATTATGAGGAAACTGTCGATGAATTCCCCCAAAAATATGAGAAAATAAGTATGAATTAAAAATGATTTGTTGTTACACTGAACATTTGTTTTCGTAAAGATGCTTTCAAACGTTTTGTAAACATGGGTTTTGTACATAGAACAAATGTATCGTATATTGTTTGAAACATTCGTATTGATTTTTATCTGATGAAATGCTATCATTACACTTTTTTGTAAAATGCACAAAATGAAGTTTGTGAAGACCAGCCAATCGCTTTTTCTCTTTTATCGTACTCATGCAAAATGGTGTTGCTGCTGGGAAAGGCGGGAATATTTTATCTCCCATGATAAAAATTAAAGCGCTTTAATTGAGCTAGAAGCTAGAAGTTCATGCACATTAATCAAGCATCTTCTCACGAGTCACCATGGCCTAGTGAGATCAACCACGGATTCAGAATCAGCACTTTCCATAAATTCAGGTTCGAATCCCATATCAGAAACATTTAAAAAACGCTTGACATCTCCACGTGGGTGCGCTTTTTTTTTATCAAATATATTCCGAGTCGATAAAGTAGAACTGTCAGTCCTTCATGCAACCACCAGGGAGACGTATTTTTTTTAACTTGTGACCAAATATTCGTAGCTCTTTGGATTGATTTCGTACAATGCATGAAAGTTCTTTCTGTGTCAACAAAAACTTCGTGCTTTTGACAGTTGCGCGTGTGCCATTAATTACGAATGTATCTTCGAATCTAAGTACAAATCAGTTTCGTTGCAGAAAACAACGAATGTATTTGTGAGTATTACCTTCGATTTCGTAATATAAACTAAAATTAACTTTCAGTGTATTTCTAATTTCATATTCTTTTATTTCGCTGAACAATGGTGTGAATATGTCTTTGAAGATACATTTCCTCCATTCTCATTTGGTTTTTTTCTCGGAAAATCGTGGTGATGAAAGTGATGGGCACGGCGCACGTTTTCACCTATAAATGAAGATGATGGATCGTCGTTTCCAAGGGGTTTGGGATGAAGCAATGATGGGTGCCTATTGTTGGCTTCTGATTCGAAAAACAAGTTCGGAACATCGAAGACTAAGTAATTCGATGCTCAACCATTTGTATTTTTACCCGAATATTTTATTTTTTTATATCAACTCGGTTTTCAATCCTGATGTGCCTCAATCAAATTGAGAATTTCCCATAAAAACTTTACATGCGATGTTTGGATGCTTGCAACGACACGTAGTAGTGGAAGTCTAAAGCTGTTGTATATCAGCAACATTTTTAAGTGTTTTACAAATATACTCATAACTTCGACAATTTTCTACCGATTTCATCTACTAATGGCTCATTTTCATCGAATTTTAATGGAATTTAAGATCCAATTATAGTATGAATTTTTGAATCGTGTCTTATTCTTAATCTTATTGAAAATCTGGATTAAAACGAGATTTTTATGGAAAATTGGCAGTAAAAAAATTCAATGAACTTTTCATTAACTTCAAAGTTAATTTTTTAATCAGAGCATAATGGTTAAGTGAACGATAACAAATTTATTTCGCTTGATTTTCATAAAACGATGATTTGCAATTGGTGCACTGGATCCAAAGATATTGACATTTTAGTAAACGTACTTTTGTTCAAAATACAAAAAATCCAATTTTTTGTGTACCCCAGAAACGGCCTATTTCTTTTTTTTCTGAACGCGGTATTGAATTCAGCGCAGGATATTGCATTAGACGCGTTGGACAACCATTAAGGTGAGTCACTGTTCCAATTATTTTTTCCTATCTTGCATCTCTCACTCGCAAACTTACTTTGCTATTTCAAATTGATAAACCACGATTATAGGTGAATGAACATCGAATCGAATGCCATCAGATTGCTCACAGCAAGCAAGCATTCAAACTGTTGTGATTAAATTTTCAATATCTAGTACAGATTCTGATTAATATCAATTCTCAATGTTGAGGTAATGGCTGCCGTTGAGAATGCTTTAGCGTAAGCCCTTAAGTTCATACTCTATATTTCATTTTGTAAACTAGTGTTATTAGCTATACAAAATTGGGTCCTAGGAAGCTCTAAAAAAATGTTTATATTTCGTAAATTTGTACATTCTAATACCGAGCTTCATATATAATGCAAAACATGTAACATTCGTTTGTCATATGCAAGTCTATTGCATGTTTTCTTCATGGTAAAATAACTTTATTATACATATATAGTATTTGCAAAGTTAATAATTTCTCGGACAGAACATATTTTTTTTTATTAACTCTTTATTTATTCCAAACTTTACATTGTTTTACATTCATATATTATCCTAGGTGATCCTGCTAAGTAATTAACATTTCAACCTTATATGCTATCATTAATATCTAATTGTGTTAATATTATTTTTACTTTGTCTATTCAGAATTTTTAACAGGGTTTATTTTGCCTGCGTGTCAGAATTACAGTTGATTTCTTAAAACTAGTTCTTATCTATGGAGAGAATTGATCATTGCAATTGAAGATTGCAATGATTTTTGTCTAAAATTATGAATTATTTTGTTGGACATTTCTTCTAAAGTCTCAACGTTTGAAATTCTATGTAATTCCATAGTACTGAACCAGGGTGGCAGCTTCAAAATCATTTTCAGAACTTTGTTCTGAATCCTTTGAAGTTCTTTTTTCTTAGTTGCGCAACAACTAGACCATATTGGCACAGCATAAAGCATGGCCGGTCTAAAAATTTGTTTGAATATTAGAAATTTGTTCTTTAACCAAAGTTTGGATTTTCTGTTTATGAGAGGATACAAACATCTTATGTACTTATTACATTTGGCTTGAATGCCCTCAATGTGATCTTTAAAAGTTAATTTTTGATCAAGTATCAGTCCAAGATATTTTACTTGACTTGACCAAGAAATTGGAACTCCGTTCATAGTGACTATATGACTATTACTTGGTTTCAAAAATCCAGCTCTAAGCTTGTGTGGGAATATTATAAGTTGAGTTTTGGAAGCATTAGGAGAAATCTTCCATTTTTGAAAATAATCTGTAAAAATATCCAAGCTTTTTGTAGCCTCCTGGATATAACACGAAGACTTTTTCCTTTAGCGGAAATGCCTGTGTCATCAGCAAAGCAAGATTTTTGACACCCCTGAGGTAAATCAGGGAAATCTGAAGTGAAAATGTTATATAGTATTGGCCCAAGTATGCTACCTTGAGGAACACCAGCTCTAATGGGCAATTGAACAGATTTAGAATTCTGATAATTTACTTGCAAAGTTCTATCAGTTAAGTAGTTTTGAACTAATTTCATGATATAAAGCGGAAAATTAAACTTTTTCAGTTTCGCAATCAAACCTTCATGCCAAACACTGTCGAATGCTTTTTCTATGTCTAGAAGAGCAACTCCAGTGGAGCAGCCTTCAGCTTTGTTTGAACGAATTAAATTTGTTACTCTCAAAAGTTGATGCGTAGTTGAATGCCCATGGTGAAAACCAAACTGTTCATCAGCAAAAATTGAGTTTGAATTGATATGAAGCATCATTCTATTCAAAATTATTTTTTCAAAATGCTTACTTATTGAAGAAAGCAAACTGATCGGTCGGTAGCTAGAAGCTTCAGCCGGATTTTTGTCTGGCTTCAAAATTGGTACGACTTTTGCATTTTTCCATTTATCTGGAAAGTATGCTAGATGAAAACATCTGTTAAATAGTTTTACCAAGAAAGACAAAGTACTCTCAGGGAGTTTTTTGATGAGGATATAGAAAATTCCATCATCACCTGGTGCTTTAATATTTTGAAATTTTTTAGTTATAGTTCTTACTTCATCCAAATCGGTTCCCCAAGAATCATCAAAAATATTTTCTTGAGAGAAAATATTCAGATACTCCCTGGAAACCAATTCCTCAATAGGACTAGTAAGTCCCAAACTGAAAATATGGGAGCTCTCAAACTGCTTAACAAGTTTTTGAGCTTTTTCCGCATTTGTGAGCAAAATTTTATCACCTTCCTTAAGTGCTGGTATAGGCTTTTGAGGATTTTTTAATATTTTAGAGAGTTTCCAGAAAGGTTTGGAAATCTGATCTAATTTTGACACATTATTTTCAAAAATTTTGTTCCTCGGACAGAACATATGATTATGTTATAAGCATGGTGTTAAAAGCAGCCTTAGGACATAACATTTGTCTTAAACACTCATTTTTTTTTTGCAAGAAATCAGCAAGATTTTCTGGATTTTGCCGAGCTGTAAAACCAGCAATCTATCCAGCTAAGTACATTTTACTGTTATTTCAGAAAAAATAAATTTCATGAAACTGACAGCACTTCACTGTAACTTCAGCAAACTTGCTTGTGATTTGCTGAATGATCAACAAACCCACAATCCCCGTTATTTGCTGCTTTGTCAGCCATTTATTTTGCACTGCTGAAATATCAGCGTAATGTTTACTAAAAATATATTAAATCAAAACAAATAAATATATATTTATTTTGATATCGAGATTTTCAGCCCTGGGCTGGTTCTCATCACCCGTCGTTGTCACTCAAATACCTTTCGGGAATTTTCGTAGTTTGTACGGGGGTGAGATTCGAACTCGTGACTTTGGCGTGAGAGGTATGGATGTTAACCACTACGCCGGGGTCGTCTCCCGTTATAAATAAATAAATAAACTAAAGCTGAGGCAACTTTTTCTTGAAGAAAAACAACCTACAAATATCAAATGATTTTTTCATTATATTTTCTAACCAAACAGTTTTTTGAAATCATAGCTTTCTATGTTCAATGTTTCGATGATGTTATGAAGATTCCGATACATTTTTTCAATGCGTTTCCATTTAAACAAAGAACTCACATCTTGAAATTTAAAAAAAAATAATGCTAGATGATAAATCAACGCATCATTCCGTCGTTGATGCATGACTTATATATGACAAGTTAACAAGGTTACTGGGATTTCAGTAACGTTTTTAACATTTGCTGTTTTTCAGTTATTGGTGAAAACCGATTGCTAGATTTCAGCAAAGAAGGAAATTGTAGGGTAACAACCAGTAAAGCATTTTGCTGGAATGAAAAAAAAATTGGGTGTGATTAAATGTTCTACAAAACATCTGGCATGATATATAAAAGATGTTAAAAAATGCCACATTTATTGCACTTGTTCGGTAATGTGCGTGTATGAAATTAACTGATTGACGTTAAAAATAAAATTTAAGCTTTGTTTATAAAATGTATTTTTAACATTAATATAACAAGTGGTGTAACTTGGGAAGTGATTTATTCCATAGGAATTCTAAATGCACAAAGGGCTACTATTAGATTATGGTTTGCGGATATCTAATTGTAATGATTGTAATACCTTGAAAGCCATCTTCATTGCGAAATTCTCACAATCAAACCTAACCTCTGCTGGGTATATCCGGATAATAAGCACAAATGAAATCACCCCGCTCTTGAGCCAGGAAGAAAAACCTAGACCTGAATCAACGTCTACATACATGATTCAATCAGAACACGAGGAAAGAACAAAAATGTCCCCAAAACCTACTCATCATATGGCATTGATCGCACGCGTGTGATTCAACATTTGGTCTCGGGTCTTCCCATTCGATCGCCACTCAAGCTAGTCGTCGTTAGTTGCTTGTGTTGTTAGTTTATTTTTGTTCTGCACTTTTCGATCCAAGATGCAGAGCCCCACACAGCACCGACACAGTGATACAGCTTGCGTGGTTCGTTGTCTGTATGTGTGGTAGGCAATTCTTCGCTGCCACACCATCGTCGTCTGCTGCTGCTGCTGCTGCTGAGCGGAGCGAAGTGGATCCGAATGGGGGCCTCCAAGAAACTCCACTTCCTCAGTTCAGAATTTTCACTCTTACAGATGAGTTCGGGAACGGGTTTGCTGCGCGCGACGTTTGGGTTTTCGGTCGCTCTCTGACTTTAGACTGCGGTTTTTTTTTCGTTTCATCGAAAGAGAGACTTCTACGAGCAAAAAGGCAAGCGACGAACCTTTGAAAGGGTTGAGACTCTTTCTTCATTTCCAGAGGTGCAAACTGTTGTGCAATAATTGTTTCGGGTATTGTACGAAGAGATTCATCCGGCAGGTTGGAATTCGCGAAGGGCCATCAGCTGTTTTCGACTGCTGGACAAAGGGGGTGTCGGGATTTTAGAAGTTTTAATGGAGGAAAAAGAGTTGTGGTTGATCTCAGGTGACTTCGATATGACAGTGTCGTGAGTTTGTACTCGAAGCCCCAGCCGTTGAACGAAGAAAAACTGGGGGAGCGACTGCTGCGAAAAGAAGCTGGTGGAAACCGATATTGTGCAATATATTGGTGAGGCAATATTGGCGAAGAAAAAAATGTGAAAATTGTGATCTGATTGGCGAGTGATTTTTCTGGTTATTATTTTTGTGCGGTGCGTTGCTATCAAAAAGCTTTGAATGGAAGAGTGAAGATGATAACATCAAGTTTTCAATGACGTGAAGCCAAAACGCGCAACCGGAGATAAAATAGAGGAAGCGTAAATTAACCAAAACATCAACACGCAAGTGCACACCGCCAAGGAAAGAAGGAAAGAGAGAGAGAGAGAGAGAGAGAGAGGGAGAAGCCAAACATTGTATGCAGACAGCAGGTTCCCTTTGACGCGTGGTGAAGAAAACAGCTAAAAGTTTCCGAGATGGGGCCCAGTGAATGCAAATCGGTTGCATACAAATTCATATTGTTGCTGAATGTTGGAATACTGTTTCAGCAATCGACAGCGCAGCAAAGTAAGTGCCTTAGTGGATAAGTTTTCTATTTTGATGGTTGCAATTATGGCTCCACCCAAAAGCCGTCAAATCGGAGAGGATCAAGGGTCACGGAAAGGGTTATCAGAGGTTCGCGTGACAGTTGCGAGATTTTTTTATCTAACAGAAAAGCACCCCGGTCTGAGTTGCAGTGCAACGTTGAAGTCTTGCATTGTTTGGAAGCGACGAACCCGTCTGCGTCTGTATGAGAGGGTTTTTGGGTTAGTCTGGGGCGATGGCACTCTGAATCGTGATGAGGTGAGGGCGGTTGGCTTCATTTTTTTATGAACTGCGTGTGGCTCTTCAAGATTGTGAGGTGATCATGCAAATCAAGACGGTCTGTTCGCAAAATAATTGGCTTTCTGTTTCCATCTCTGTAACCATTACGTCGAATTTGGCGAAAAGCAAGCAAGAGTGCTACCATATAATTTCTAAACAAACGCAATCCTCTCTCAGCGTGTTTTTGTTTTGTTTTGGCATTAGAGCTGAATAAATTTTAGTTGCGATGGGAGAAAAGTGCCTGCCCAAATATTAATCTGTAAGTCATTATCGCAGAGCTTGTTGTTACAGAAAGCTCATTATACCCAGGAATGCGTTCGAGCAGATGAACTTAAGATCGCATCCGCCATCGACCTTCGTGCGAAATCAGTTATTTCCTTAGCCATTAGCGAACTGACACTGACGAAAACCGGTACTTCAGCTAGGATATTTTTTTTGACTGTCAATTAGTAGCATCTGATGGTTTGTGTAATCGAAAATGCATTTCATAACCCGGCACACGACGATGGTGGCCGACTCGTGAAGAAGACATTCAATTACCACAGCAGACAGATCGTGCTGAGCGGAAAATAAACATAAGTGTATCAATATTCGATGTGATGGATTCTAAGAGCCTTCGAGGTTTTTCGGTGAGTCATGAGCACTTGATAGATGCTTATATAATGGGAATAATGGGAGAATAAATATCTAAGTGACATAATTTCTATGACTTAAAATTAATTAACCAAAGTTTTCTGTTAAAGTTAAAATACACATGAAAAATTGAACCGGATGAGTAAAGATATACTCGTTACAATAAATGATATAATTGAAGAACAGCAAAACACTTCCTTAGAAAAGAATACTTTGGAAGTATAAATTGAATAGTAATATATTGAATCCTAGAGGGTTTGAGCTGTTTAGTGGAATACTTTTAACTATAAATTAGAAGAAAAATTTGTAATCTCCATTTAATTCCAACTACCTTTGCTTATCTTCGACAGATACGCGTATTTCGTCTACAACAGTTATTAGTACGAGACACTGAAGAAGTCTGCACATTGTAGACGAAATACGCGTATCTGTCGAAGATAAGCAAAGGTAGTTGGAATTAAATGGAGATTACTAATTTTTCTTCTAATTTATAGTAATATATTCTTTTTAAATTTTAGAAATTTGTATGAAAAATAAAATCGAGTCAATTGAAACATCTCATCTATCACCAGGAAAAATGATAAAATGTTACCGGACAAATGAGGTTGTGATCCGATGCACGATTCCAGGTGTTAATATCTTGAATGCCTTTCAATCAATTATTGAATTAAGGCCATTCCTTGACGAGCTGAAAATAACTTTCATTATGCCCTATAGCTGCATGGTTTGTGGAGCACAAATTTCGGACAATTGCTGTTGTGACATTGCTTATGAAAGTGAAGAACTGCATAGTTTCCAGTGTCATTGATGTTTGCTTTCTGTGAGGAGCTATATGTGGTATTGGAATTTCGAGCCGATAATGAGTTTTCCGGTATGAGTGAAAGCTAATTTGTTTAAAGACGTTATTAACTGGCGATGATTGTTTATTTTTCTCAATCACTTTGTTACCGTGCGCCACAGTCATAAACTCTTTCATAACAGAAGTGGTAGAATATCGAATCGCTAATTCTGCAACGGATCTCAGACATTTCGATGTTTTATTTTATTTTTTTATTCTTTATTTATTTTCTGTCGGCCTATTCCCTCATATGGTGACAATTACCGACGCCAGAGAGACCTCACCATTTGACCCTTCAACAACTCATGACTATGAGCGGGACCAACGATTGCTACTTCGGAAGAGCTGACCAAGATTTTCGTCTCAGAAAAACCACCGACGACGACTGGGATTGAACCGAGAACCACTGGGATGCCAAGTAGCCAAGTCACGCTTACCACTACACCACCGACGCCAGCATAAATTCTATGTTTCTAACTTCTTGTGGATAAATATTAAGGTTGTTATTCAAATTGGTTGTCAATTTAGGCAAAATATTCATGCACAGAATTGACTTACTGATTAAATCGACCACAAGAAAACCTGCAAAAACGTAGCACATCCAGTTTGATGTAATCAATATTATGAACCAGTCATCTGTGACCTTACTGAGCTAGCACATTTTGGATACTCTGTGGCACATTTTCAGCGAGACAGATAATTACGGGCTAATGATTGAGCAGTTTATAATCTTCAAAACCTGCTGATTGAAAATTTCAGCATGCCAAGTAACAATTTTGGTTTTATGGTTGATTTGGTTGTAATGCCCGTACATCTTACCTTTAGTACGGATGTGCAGTTTATCAGATCTTAGGGTTTTGTGGAGTCCACAGTTAGTTCCGGCTATATTACGTCTCTGAATTTCTCTGCTGCAGTTGTTTTCCGACGTGAACAATTATCCGAAGTACACAAACTGTACACCGATGCCTTGCCCAAGTAACAATTTTATTCCAGCCATATAGCACTCCTCCCGGCTTTGTTTATAAAAGTACATTCAAAACTGTTTTGTCCACCAACACCTCTTCTATGCTTCTTTAAACCCGAAATTGGTACAAAGTGGCCCACTTTATAGCCGGTTATGAAAACAAATTAATAAAACCTTTATAAGACCCTAAAAGTTTTGGAAATGTTCTAGTGAAAGATGTTATGATCACTTGAGAACTTCCTTAAAACCTATTTACTGCCTTCAAAACCAGCATAGGCCCAAATGGCCTCAGCTGTTAAGCTTCACGGTGATGTCGTGGTTGTTTTTTGTTGTTATATTTCAATTTTCAGTTCAGTTCAGTTTCTTGTATTTTAATATGGCGATTGAAAGGAATCACAGTTTTTCCAAAAAGCCAACTTATCTTCGGCATTTCAAAACAGCATTGTACGAGTTCATAAAGTCATAATAAAACCTTTGGTAGGAGTAAAGATATGAAAACACAGGTTTCAAGATCGTTGTAATGTTCTCTAACCTGACTAAAATATACACAGATAAAAAAACATTGATTTCCTGCGTTATCTAATACATAAAGGAATCTAGATTTGATGAAAATACTGGGATATCGTGTAAATTAAACACGATATCGCTAATCGCGCACTTAGAAGAATTCCAAAAATTGCAAACAATATCGTTGTTTACGCTTGCTTTGTTTGAGAATTAAACGAGGGGAAATTCTACGCGCCTGTTAAAATTAATTATTTTTTTCTGTGTAAAAGCTATTTGCTCCTCTTGGTATCATAATAAAAACAAATTGATTTCCAGTGGCGTTCATAAAACTCTAATAAAACTTATTAAAGCTGGATGGTTCTGGCAATGTTACTTGGGTTTATCAGTCTTGTCATTTGCACGGGAAAACTGGGATTTTGAGGGTTCTGTAGATCATGACATGCGCACAAGAAGGAATACAATCTACACAGTTTGAACGAACATGTTATTTTCTGCGTTAATTAATGTACATCTGTTTACAGCTTGTCCACGTTAAATTTCGGACACCAAAATAATTGCAGAAAAAAATTTTCCTCATAATTCAACAAAACCGACTGTTTATTTCACTATAAAAGAGTTATATCTACATTAGAAACAGTTTATTAACATGTTAGTCCTTCTTTCTGTAAAATTCTCGAACTTTCTGTGGTACACCTGCCATCAGGTCCCGTACGATATCCTTAGATATGCCCGCCTTGACGATTCTCCATCTTCTCTTAAAATCATCGGTACCATTTGCTTTCTTCTTGATTTCGAAGAGCTTCCGATTACCTAGGGCCCAGTACTTCTCTTTTGGGCGAAGCACTGGACAGTTTGGAACGTAGTTGACCTCTTGTACCTTATACCAGGACGGATTTTGTATAGTTGCAAGAAGCCCAATCAGGCCAAAACAAAGCTGTGAGTAGAGTAGCGACCGCTTTTGCAGACATTCTTTCTCGTACACATCCTTATTGATAGTGCCGGTAGGGACGACAGTTTTAGATTTTCGACCACAACTACATATGGCCTGCCAAATCAAATACTTCTTCGGGAATTTGGACACTTTCTTTGTCCGAAAATGCTCGGCTATGGCATTCTTTTGCATTGCGGTTTACAAAATCAGACCCCGAAGCTGTTTAAAGTCTTCGAGTACATATGTATCGTCGTCCATTATGATACAAGAAATTGTTTGCAAAAAATTGCTGTAAAGCTCCTTAGCACAACTTTTTGCAGTGAAATTTTGCTTGCATCACAGGTGCCCAACCTTCAAAGGTGCCCAACCTTTTTAACTTTGTACGCCTTCAGTCCTTGCCTCTGTTTCACGTTTTGTACGTATGATTTTGACTTCCCAACTTTGCGAGCCACAGAAAGATTGGGATTTTTCTCAATAATGGTTACCCCCTTTTTGTCCATTTGTCGGGAGCATACTTTTCGATTTGTTCCGATCCACAGTCAAGCGCTGGTCAAATGAGTTGCAAACACAAAACACGATATTTTTCGGTAGTTTTAGTTCCTTGACAAGATCGCGTACCGATAAATTCGGATTTTGCTGCCGTTCGAACAAAACCCGTTTGCGCACTTCCACTTGATTCGACCAGTGCTGGATATTATCAAATCGTTCATTCACCAATCACAAGCCAACAAGCAAATCTGGCGACCCTTCTGTTCATTCAAAATGGCGGTGGTTTGTGAATAGATTTGAACTATGTGAGTGTTTCATTCATACGGGTGTCTATTCACGGTCTTTGTGCCATTTGATCGAATGAAGACACATTCACTTGAATCACTGGTCATAGTAATCGTTGAGTTTAGCTTTTGTCACATGAACAGAACAGTCATTCGGTTGTAGCAGTGACGAAAAATCAATTGAGCCTCTTGTGGCATTCAAAATGGAAGGCAGAAAACGGAAGATTGAAACCAGTAGAGCAGGAAGTATGACGTCGGAAACATTATCCAACATTTTCGGACTCGTCACCCAAACCTGGCCAAAGAACACGTCAAATTGGCTGCTTCAAATTGTTCAAGCTCCACATTCCAACAGCAGTTTCACTTGAAGCAGAACAACGCTAACCAACATCATACAATGTTTGGGAACACTGGATGAAACGCAGAGCAAGTCTGCTGTTGTAATGTCTGTACCAGTAACCCAATCAATGCATTGCAATGGTTGAGATGGCGTTCAGTGCCTTAGCAATCATTCTTTCACCTCTTCGGTCCACATTGGCCGAGGAAACCCTTGAAAATATCCTTCTGATAAAACTGAACAAAGAGTGGAAATGGGAAGAAAAATTAGTATTTTCCATTTAATTTCAACTACATTTATGCTTATCTTAACAGACAAGCGTATTTCGTCTACAATGTGCAGACTTCTTCAGTGTCGTGTACTAATAACTCGGCTGTCAAGTTATTTGACAGCGAATGGATTAAAATCACGGAACACGGCCGCAGTTTGACTTGATGAATTCGAAGGCCTTTTTTTTCAACTGGTTGAAGTAGGCGAGTTAGTTCGATTGAGTGTAAATATGCTTTTCAATTGATAATGAAGTCTTCGTGGCTCAATTGAATATGTTTACTAGGTTCAAAATGTTGAACTTACTATGGTGTGATGATAATAAAAGGTGATCTTTTTCAGTTGCGGCGTATGTTTTTCAATTTTGATTGAGTTTTTACCGCACTGCATTTGACGTCATTCTATATAAAGTGACGAGTTTCAGCTGTCATATAAATGAAACTTTTCAGGGGTCCATTAAATAATTCAAAATCTACACTGAAAGAAAAGTTTTCGAAATTTAACGTGAACAGGTTTTAATTTCATTTCATTTCATTCTTTATACGATTCCTTTGGATTGCGATTAAACGATGGCAAATTTTACGCGTTTGTTGAAATTATTATTTTCTGTGTTTATTACACGATATACACACTAAGAAAAAAATCATGTAAATTTAATTCTACCTTGACAAACATAAATGGAGTTCAAATACGTACTATGCTTAGTTTGATTTTAATTAATCGAGACTTACAAAATCTTTGAATTGACGAATTTCATGCCAACTCGTCTTTGTTATTGGCAGCACCCTCTCAGAATCCAATGAAACATTGTGGGTGTGTAGACTATAGCTTTTCAAGCCATAACTCAAAAAATGACAAGACTTTCCTAAAAGTGATGTATGAGTGACTTTTAGAAAATTGTTTTAACTTTTGTGAAAAAAATTGTAGAAATAATAAAATCGATTCTTACACGCTAGGCATTTTTTTTTCAATTTGCAAAAATTTCAATTTGCAATTTGCAAAAAATAGCTATCTTAGAATTGGACGATTTTTTTTTAATAAAGTCAATATAATTGTCTAAAAGTTCGCCATACAGTGCAAGTTGGGCACTTTTAAGGAATTTTTAACAACAACTTTTCAATGTCCTATTTTTACCGTGTATCACGCAAACTCGTCTAGTCAACACCCTTATAGAATCCATTAAAAGTTAGCAGTCATAAAGAACTCAATGTATTGAACATCTTTGCAATAAACAATAATCATCTAGACGAACATTTGAAAAGGAATCCTAGAGGGTTTGAGCTGTTTAGTGGAATACCTGTAACTAGAAATTAGAAGAAGAATTAGTATCTTCCATTTAATTCCAACTACCTTTGCTTATCTTCGACAGATACGCGTATTTCGTCTACAATGTGCAGACTTCTTCAGTGTCGTGTACTAATAACTCAGTCGAGTTATTAGTACGAGACACTGAAGAAGTCTGCACATTGTAGACGAAATACGCGTATCTGTCGAAGATAAGCAAAGGTAGTTGGAATTAAATGGAAGATACTAATTCTTCTTCTAATTTCTAGTTACGAGTATTTGAAAAGGGTCAAAAACATTCAATTTCCCTTTACATCAGTAAAACAGAGCTAAACATGTACGTTTAAGTAAAAGTCATCCAACTGATCCTATTTTTAGGGGCGATTCAAATATGGCTTCATTTATCTTTGAGGGGGAAGAGGAGGGGTGGAAAGAAGGTCTAGATTTGTTACAGTACGTGTAAAATATATGGGAAAAATTCTGAAAGAGGGGGTTCATAAATCTAAAAACAAAGTGGACGTCATATTTGATTCGTCTTTAAATGGATCTGCATCAAGTTTTATCAAATTAGAAAATTCTGGAAAAGACTTGATGCATATCCATTTAAAGACAATTTAAATATGACGTTATATGAGTGTTCGAAATACTGTTTATGTCAATGAAAACTCAAAGGTTTTGTTGGGTAAGGGTTTTATTTAATTTATTTTACCTATTTATAGACATAAATATGCCTTATAAAAAAAATTTCGTCCAATTCTAAGATAGCCATTTTATGCAAATTGACTTTAAATTTAAAAATATTTTTTTTTAGCGTGTAAGAACTGATTTTAAATTTTTTACAATTTCTTCCATAAAAGTTGATACGATTTTGTAAAATTCACTCATACACCACTTTTTTGTCTTTAACTTTTTAAGTTATGTTGATTTTAAAAACAACTTTTAAAAAACTTTAGCCCTTTTCAAATGGCAGTCTAGATAAATTAAAAAAAAAAACAAGGTATGCAAAGTGGCTTGGAAAGACATAGTCTACACACCCACAAAGTTTCATTGGATTCTGAGAGGGTGCTGCCAAACACTGGATGAGTTGGAGTGAAATTCGTCAATTGTCAAGCACAAAGGTATACAAAAAAGCAAAGCGTTTCAAAAAATATATATAGTTTTATTTTTTGTCATTGGTTTAAATAAGCGTCACATCGAAGTCTGTATTAAATCTGCAACTTAATGTCTTTAAATTCCGTGATTTTATGAATTTACCTTCGAAAATGCTTCACAAACATCATTTCAGTCGGCTTCACAGTGCCACGGTCAGATGCTCTGTTGTTCTTTTGTAAATTATGATCTTCAAGCCGGACGAGGACTCACACTGCTCTACTAACAATGGATTCCTTTTTTCCGACTGCGCGTGATAAAAGTATCTATAGTGAATTCTTAAACTGTTTGCGTTGTTGCCGAATGTTTGCCTTCTCTGCACTTAAAATTGCATGAAAATGGCTGTCTCTGAGGATATTTAGAAGTTTGATTTAGATTTGATGTGCATGACGCTTACACAGAAGTGAATGGCCGTGTAAGTCTTGAGAATGTTATCAGTCCTCTGTCTAGATTCTCGCTGCTCTCTTAATTTAATTTTAATGTCATCACATATATTTCAGAATACATCCAAATGAATGCAAAACTCAGTCCTTTTTCAGTTTAATTCTTAAAATATTGACAGGTAGTAAGCAATACGTCATGCGTCAAACCCGTTATTTTTAAGAGTGATATCGTCTGTCTTGAATATTATTTCTATTCAATTCTATTCTTACACTTACCCAGCCAGTAATTAAAAGCATCCTGGAAAATACTGTAGCCGTTGTCCTCCGCCTTAGTTTTGATTTTATTTTTAGAATTCTATAATTTTTTTAGTTTTTTTATTATTTATTTTTATCCCTAGCAGGTTGCAAGGTAACTTGCTGATATACAGTTGCTGTTACTCTAATGCTACTCAATTAAGTTACAATCAAGTTCCTGTAAACCAAATATGACGGTTTTGTGTTGCTTGGGGTGTTTGTCATATTGCTCCTTTGCCTAAATTAAAAAGCCAAATTACGCGAAGGTGCCTCGATTTTGCTACAAGTTGTAGCAAAAAATGGACAACCATGATTTTTTTTTTAAATAGTGGCGAATAACAATTTTATTACAATCTTTTCCCTTTAACCACGAACCCAACCTATCTAGCCAAAAGTATGTAAAAACCCGAGCAGCACACAACCGTCAAAAATGGCTGCTCGATTGTGACTTAATTCAGTCACAGAGCAGTCACCTTTACTGGGTTGAAACAGGTGTGCTACTAGGGAAATATCTTTTAATATGTAATGTTATCTATTAGATAAGCATTGATTCCCTCCCCGCTAGTTGAAAGTTTAAGAAGCTATGCTCAATTAAATTTTCAGTTTTTGGTTAATCAAAAAACTTAATATTCAAACCAATGCTATAGCTTTCAGAACCCAAATAATACTAGAATAAGAAACGTAGTTGATAGTTAGACAGAGTATCAACGAAAAATATTTGAACTATTCATGATATGGGCCAAATCGATCAATGTTACCTCGCTGATCAATGTTACCCCGTTTTACGGTACTGTACTGTAGTATTATTGAGAATATATATTGATAATATCTTACAGTTTGATTCAGCGTGTGAGAAAGCAAGTCAACAAGCTAGTCAGAGCGATAAGTTGCATTGTCTTATCCTATTCAAAAAAAATTATCCGTTTTATGAGCATAAGCAGGATAATGAGCATGATTGACCGCCCGAAGTTGTTACTCCGTTACTACTAGATCAGCTGTTATTAAACAGAGGATCAACAGATGACGCATACATGCTCAATGTGTTAAACTGGTGATCCCTAACTCAGGAAATCGCCCGAATGCAGGTCAAATAAGGAAAAGGTAGAAATGTGTAGACGTTTATTTGGACGTTTTATTGGAAGCCGAGACCACCGCCGCCCTTCCACGAGAAATCACTGGGATGTTGGATAACAAGATTGGGTAGCAACAGGGTTCGTTTTAATAAACGATAAGCTTAATTCACGTTTAGGTAAGTAAAATATTTAAATATTAGTACCGATTTCCGCTTTGAAGCGATTTATACCTACGGTAAGGATGCTATTGGGACCAAACACAATGTGTAACGGTGGTTTTTCATTGGAAAAACAAGTTGATTTTAAAATGCTGGAAATCTGATTTGAACCGAGCTAAATCAATAATAAGGATGCTATTGGAGTCACTCACAAAGTGTGATGGTGGTTTTCCGTTAATTAAACAAAGTTAATTTTATTAATGCTTAAGAGACGCTTTGTTGTTTTCTTACTGTGCTCACTTGATCACTCGTATCACCGAAACAATACGCCATGCCCGATAGAAAAATAGTACGCATTAAAGCATCGTCACAACCTTTCACAGCCGATGCTCGAACCAAACTCTTTTTTCGTAATTTTCAATTTATACTACTGCATCGTTCAATCTATTGCACTACTGTAACTAATATCTGTATCAATCAATTTGAAGTTTCTAAAGAACAATCCATGCTAATCCATTAAAAATTGCAATTGAGGGATTTCGTAAAAATAAGAGTCCGTAGATGCATTTCGTGCCTTTTGGCAACTCTATGTTTTGATGTCCATGCTCATCCAAAATTTATCATTATCTTTTCATTATCTCCAATTTGCTCAACCAATCGAAATGTTTTGTGATATATTGGATGGACTACTGTAATTTGAGATAACTCAATGCAGACGTCTTCCAAATTCGGTAGATCGACAAGCAATCGGTGGAGAGCTTAGAAGAAGACCTGAAGAATAAGCGATGGTTCTGCGCGTGTTTATAAATAGAAGAACCTTCCATAACAAAACGGATCACCGGACACAAGCACTCAGTACAATGGCATAAAACAAGAAAAATGGAATAGGTTCATTGGCAGGAAATTCCTCAATCAAATACATATCACTTCAAGTCGAGAACACTCGTATGAACTAAGAAGAAAGCTACTATCAATGTCGATGTTCATTACTTCTCATTCCTAATTTGATTTCGAAAGAGTGGCTTAGCTGGTGAATTTAGTGCACAATGTGTGAATTGCGCCACGGTTTTTGTGAACTATTAGCAGCTTAAAGCAGTTATTGGATTCATTCCAATCTAGAAGAGCAATAAATGGACATGCGAAAGTTTTTTAAAGTATACACATTTACAGCATGTAGGTAATTAAATGAAACAAACAAACAAAATAAAACGAATGTTATTTTCTATCGCTCTCTCTTTCTCTCTCTAAGAAAAAGCTCGCCCTCCCCTATTTGAAATCCTGGCTACGCCTATGTCCGTCACTGCCGACTTCGGTCCGTCACCGATCGGTAGTGGCGTTGCGATCACTACGAAACTCTCGAAACCATTATTTAACGGTGTCATCTGACAGAGAATTTGCACCATAATACTTATCCAACTTTTCTTTAGTTTCCTTCGCCGTTTTGCTTCTCAAAAAATAAAGTTTTATGTATCTTATACTTATAGACAAGCATAATTTACTTCCCGAAAACAACGTTATTCAGTTCTTGAATAGTTTCTACCACCTTGAGAAG
>JASCZW010014038.1:0-23947 GCA_034211315.2 Aedes japonicus | reverse complement strand
GCTTCGGTTTGCTATAACATATTTGATCCGTGCTTTATTGAAGAGCTTTTTAGCTTGCATGCTGGAATCAGTTATAGGGTGAATCAGCCACTTCACTTTCATGAAATATAAATAATATTTTTTAACAAAAGCCATTTGAAAGCTTAATTCAAGAGGACTTCAAATTGTCTGTTTACAATGAAATTACTTAGCTCAAAACTGCTTTTCAAGCTTTGTTTACTCAAAATTAGAGAATCTATTCTCAATTTAACCAATATGTAATCAACATTCACCAATTCTCGAGTACTTTTTCAAACAGACGTATCTGATTTTGTAAACAAAGAGGGGAAGTAAAATGCAAACGTAAAATTCATGAAACCCTTAGCACTTTTACGCAAACTATGGCCACCAACACAAGGAATAACATTTCCTTCACATGATGGTGATGCTACTTTCCGTGAGGGTATTGAGAGTTTTGAGAAATTTACGTTTGAATCTTACTTCCCGTCTTTGTTTACAAAATCAGATACGTCTGTTTGAAAAAGTACTCGAGAATTATTTATTAAACATCAACATTATTCAACAATTGATATAACCATTGTAAAGCATCAACTCAACCATTGGAGCACTTTATAAATGAAACAGTTTTACAAATTATATATCAACCATTGTGGAGCTTTAATTTATCTCTCAAACAAAAATAATCTTTAGCTGTAAAATTAACTTTAAGATAGCATAATTATTTAACGAAAAAATGTACTATAGCCACATCTGTTCATGGAACCTGATGCCCTCGCCGGAGCAGTGGACTGTAATAGTATCTGGTATTTTCGGTTTCAGGGACAAAAACTGAAACACGACCGGTCGTGACGAATGATAATTCAGAACTCATTTTTATTTAAAAGCAAGTAACTCAGCGGAAGGCAAATAAAAGCAATAATAAAAACACTCGCTATTCTGTGTGAAGAAGCGACAGAAAAAGACTTGGGATGCTCAAACATTCATCTAACATTCACCCCGGCGTTGAAATTTATTTCAATCATCATTGTCTACATCCAACGGAAGCAGACAAATCTCCGTAACTGCACGTTTATACTGTCCTCGTGATGTCCTCAACGACACGACACGGGTGACTCCATCTGATCCGGGATGCAGTTCCGTGATCCTTCCTAGTTGCCAATGTAAAGGTGGAGAATTTTGGTCCACGATGAGCACTAAAGCGCCTATAGTGGAATTTTCTTTCGTTTCAGCCATTTGGATCGAATCTGAAGTTCTGGTAAACACTCAGCAATCCATCGCTTCCAGAAATGCTGCAGTATAGTCTGCACCAACTGCCAGCGAGATAGCGTAGATTCACGTAGGTTCAAGTAAGATGGTTCGGCGAATGCTTGCATCTCCCGCCCAATGAGAAAATGCGCCGGCGTAATTGCAGAGCAGTCGCTTGGGTCATCTGTAGACGGCGCGAGTGGCCGCGAATTTAGCACAGCTTCTATTTGTGTCAACGTTGTGTTCAGCTCTTCAAAGGAAAGTTTTCGATTTCCTACGATTCTAGTGTGTGGATGATGAATATAATCATCCCTTAACAACCCTCTATATACACCTTGTCTATATGACCCATCCCTACCGTTTGCATCTCGCCCGCTTGAGGTTTCATACAACCCTACATCCTCCAACCCGATCACGTTGCCCGAGAGCTCGTCCTCTTTCGTATCCTGGTAGCGGTGAAGGTAAGACGTGTTGTCCGCAGTTAGATGAGTACAACAACTCCACAATGGTTGGTCCATTGGTGGCCGAAATTGCACATCTAGTAAGGTGATATTTCACTTGTTTTACTCCGGCCTCCCAAATACCCCCGAAGTGGGGGCTCCGAGGTGGAATAAAGGACCATTCAAATCCCAGCTTGCTGCAGAAATCGGTGATCTTGCCTGTTGATTGTTGAACATATCAGCCAGTCGGTTCAGTTCGTTCTGCGCGCCAATAAAATTGGTCGCGTTGTCGGAAAACATTTTATTTGGAACTCCACGCTGGCTAGTAAAACGTCGAAGTGCGGCGAGGAATGCATCGGTTGTCAAATCTGACACTAGCTCGATGTGAATGGGCCGAGTCAACATGCACACGAAGAGACATACATACGACTTCGTGATCAAAGGTTTTCGTCCTACAGAGGTAGACCTGAGCAGGAATGGACCTGCAAAATCCACGCCGGTGTTGGAAAATGTAGGAGCTGGTTGTACACGGTAAGAGGGTAAATCGCCCATCAGTTGTACGGTCTTCGTAGGATTGGCCTTGAAACACGTAGTACAGTTTCGAATGATCTTCCGGATAGTAGTCTTCACATTCAAAGGCCAAAACCGCTGTCTGATCACGGCAAGGAGGCCTTTCTGACGAATGTATAGATTAGTACGATGTAGGCTTCGGATGAGTACTTCTGTAACTGGGTGCTTCGATGGGAGCAGCATCTGATGACGACTATCATATGGGATGAGAGCATGCTTAATTCTGCCCCCGAATCTCAATAATCCATCGGTCAAATCGAGAAATGGCTTAAGTCCACACAATCGATGTCTAGATTTGCTATTACTCTTCAGCGCTAGGATCTCAGGTTGGAAAGCCTCTTGTTGTACAAATCGAACCACCAAAACAAGGGCTTGTGCTCTTTCTGACGATGTTATTGGTGATCAATTTTCGCTTCGAAATGATGTAAAGGGTGATACGGTCAAAATTTGGTCAAGGGAATACGCGTGTAAATCGGTGAAATCGTTTATTTAAAAAATCAAATTAAATTTCTTTTTCAAGTTCAATTAGTATAAAATTCAGGAAAAATATTTAGTTAGGCTTTCGCTTTTCCAAATCCGAATTGCCGGGCCTTACGCTTGACCCCTGCCATCAGATTTTGTACAGCCACCTTGTCCACCTCCTTCGCCGCAGAAAGCCAGTTTGCCTTGAACTGCTGCTCGTCCTTAGCAGTTTTTTTGGTCTTCTTTAGGTTCCGCTTGACAATAGCCCAGTATTTCTCAATTGGGCGGAGCTCTGGCGTGTTGGGAGGGTTCTTGTCCTTGGGAACCACATGCACGTTCTTGGCGGCGTACCACTCCATGGCCTTTTTACCGTAATGGCAAGATTCCAAATCCGGCCAAAACAGTACGGAACAACCGTGTTTCTTCAGGAAAGGCAGCAGACGTTTATTCAAACACTCTTTCACGTAAATTTCTTGGTTGACAGTCCCGGAAGCTATGAAAATGCTGCTTTTCAAGCCACAGGTACAGATGGCTTGCCAAACCAGATATTTCTTTGCGAACTTTGACAGTTTCGTGTGCTTGAAAATATCTGCTACCTTTCCCCTTCCTTTTGCCGTATAAAACTCCTGTCCCGGAAGCTGCTTGTAGTCGGCTTTGACGTAGGTTTCGTCGTCCATTACCAAGAAGTAAAACTACGGGATCGAGCTTTGGCCGTCGTATTTTGTTTATCATCGCGATTTGGAGTCACTACCTTCTTGTAAGTCGATAGTCCGGCTCGTTTTTGGCCTGATGCACGGTTGTAGAACGATACACCCAGCTTATTTGCGGCATCTCGTAGAGATAGGTTAGGGTTTCGCTGGAAACTACCGGCAACTCTCTTTGTCGTCTCAGCGGCTTCCGGTTTTCGATTTCCCCCCGATCCAGACTTCCTGGCTGTCGACAAACGTTCCCCAAACACTTTAATTACATTTGTAACGGTTGATTTGGCAACTTTTAGCGATTTTGCCAACTTTGCGTGCGAGTAGCTCGGATTTTCGCGATGCGCGAGCAAAATTTTGATACGCTGCTCTTCTTGCTTGGACGGCATTTTGACAACTGAAGAAGTGAATTCCAAAATCAAAATAGAGCAACATTCTACACACACACACCTTCAAAATGAGGGTGTTCAGGGTTTTAAATGCAAAATTGAAAGAAATACGACAAGTTGATATTGACCAAATTTTGACCGTATCGCCCTTTAAAACGAAGAAAGAACACAAGTACATGCCGACACGCATGTTTTCGTCCGCCATGGCGAATGTTCCGGGTAACTGCCGGAAGGTCGCTCGCAAGGGCATTGTATTTTTTTGCAAGTAAGCTTAAATAATTACCTTGCATGAGAAATTTATCAAGAGCAATTATCTGTCTTAGGTTTTTTTATCACCATCCGAAAAAAGTCCGTTATTTTTAATGCAAACGCTAAACATAAATTGATAAATCATGGAAGAATACTTATCAAATTAAACTGATTTTCATCAAACTTTTTTTTTGCCATATTGTACGAGCTTCAGTGTTGACGTTAATTTGGGTCACAATGCACGTCAAATTAATTGTCAAACACATTTTGCAGTTATGAGCTTTTGAGTCTGGGAATATTCATACGACTTGTCTGTTTACGTCATGTATAAAATTACTGAAAAAGTGCAAAGCTGAAAACCAGAAATTAGTTCATATCCTAATTAGTCAACAATTTATCACTTTGGAAAGGAATAAGAAGTGGTTAGTATTGTTTTCAAAACATAAAAACCAACGCCACAAGAAGGGTTAAATATTTATTCAACACTAAATGATGTAATTGAACGCCGTTGTTGCATCATCATTTGGATGTATTGCAACTACCTCGGTTACACCGGAAGCACATACCAGTGTGTCCAGTTGGAGTGGCGAGTAGTGCCAACAATTAATTGTTATGATGAAAAAAATGTCAACAATTGTTGTTGTTTGGAAGATATAAATGATGTGAAGAAATGTTAAGGTTTGTACCAACAATCAATCGGTGCTTAGTAGACTGGGAGGGTGCTGCGTCGATTTTCGTCGGATCTACGAACATACATAGTAAACCATGGTAAACGTTGCTTGAAAAGATGGAGATTTTTTTTAAATCGTTTGGCATGACGGCAATTGATTCGAAGCTTTGTGTGAGGATTTGAATTTTCCAGTCATATTTTCTCTGAAAACCTTTTTTTTTATGTAGAAGGCGATGTTCGCTCATCACCATGAGGCACTAAGAGCGGACAGTAATGTTTGCTAACTTTCTTTCAAATTATGTTGAAAACCGATATTTTATTCATACAAAAAATTGATCCTTTATTGTACGAGGTTAAACTTGAACATAATGAAGACCGGATAAAATTTAAGTTATTCCTTCACGAATTTTCGAACTTTGGATCGAATGCTCTTCATCAAGTTCCGGACAAGTGTTGCATCGCATTTTTTGGACGCTTGAGCTCAAATTTTTTGAACTCCTGCATGTTCCCAGCTGCCTTACCAGTCTTCTTGAAGACCCTCTTCACGATTGCCCAGTACCGTTCGATGGGTCGAAGCTGAGGGCAATTTGGTGGATTGATATTTTTCTCAACGAAATCTATACTCTTTTCCGCAAGCCAATTGATAGTGGTTTTGGCATAGTGAGCCGACGCTAAATCCGACGCTAAATCAGTGGAGGTGTACTATTGTTCTTATATAAAGGCAACAATCTCTTCTGGAGACACTCAGATCGATAGATTTCCGCATTTATAGTTCCGGTGGTGTAAACAATGGTTGACTCAAAACCACATGAACATATTGCTTGCCATACCAGTACCTTTCGACCGAATTTCTCCACTTGAATCGACCTGTCCGCATCGCTCACATCCTCCCCAACGACGGCAGTAAAGTATTTTGGCCGTGGAAGGGTTTTTGAGTCCTCCTTTACATAGGTCTCATCGTCCATCAAAACGCATGCATCCGGACGCTGCAAAAGACGCGAATACAATTTCCGGGCCCTTGTTGCTGCTCGCTTCTTCTGTTCTGCACTTTGTTTCGAGATTTTCTGCTTCTTGTAGGTCTTCCGGTGGTTTCGCCTTTTGATACGCTGGATCATTTCGACACTCGTTCCTGCTTTTTTGGCCAAATCACGTATTGACATTGATTTGTTCTCCATGATTAGAGATACCACTTTCTGCTCCAGTTTCGGGTTGGAAGAACCGGGTTTTCTGCCTCTTCCTGGTAGCTCAGAATAGTGTTCCCCAAACTCATTAATGATGTACATTAATTGTTATGTTATGTATTCTCCGTGCGAGGAGTAACGATTATGATGTAGAAGGAGATATTCGCTCATCACCATGAGGCACCAAGAGTGAACAACAATGTTTTTGGCTAGAATGAAAGATGTGAAGAGAAAGTGTTGAAAGGTCCGTCAGAGTGCGGCAGGTAAGAAAATTAACAGATGTTTTTGAAAATTTAGCGAAAGGGCATGTATCCAATGGTACTCGAACCATGGACGTCAATCTTTGCCTAACATCCCACTGCGGGGTAGGTTGTAGCGACGGAACAAGTCCGCCACTTCAACAGGCAAAAATTGACGCATGGAAAGACGCTCATGTACCACTGTGGCTTGTATAGTTTATTCTTAGCGATCTATTGTGTGCACTCTGTTTACTGATGCGCACATGGGAGAGGAACTCTCTCCTTTTTTGGGTTTGTTTTGATTCGCAACGACTGACGATCACTAAAGTTTTGTGAAGTGGCGGACTTGTTCCGTCGCTACAACCTACCCCGCAGTGGGATGTTAGGCAAAGATTGACGTCCATGGTTCGAGTACCATTGGATACATGCCCTTTCGCTAAATTTTCAAAAACATCTGTTAATTTTCTTACCTGCCGCACTCTGACGGACCTTTCAACACTTTCTCTTCACATCTTTCATTCTAGCCAAAAACATTATTGTTCACTCTTGGTGCCTCATGGTGATGAGCGAACATCTCCTTCTACATCATTAATGATGGTTTTAACACTCGCATGATGAATTCCAAACCGCTTCGCCAATTTTTTCATAGTAATACCCTTCTCACTAAGCCATGTGTCCAGAACCTTAATTGTCACTTCCTTTTCAATACGCGACATTTTGAAAACGCAGAATTTGAACCGCACAAACAAGTAAACAAAAGAGAGCTGACAGTCAAGCACAGCATGCAGTGTCCAGAGCATAAAAAACCATCACAAATACATGCGTACAACGCAAATGTATGTGGATAGCTTATATTCGATACACTCCTTAGAATGAAAGATTATAAGAGAAAGTGTTGAAAGTTCCGTCAGTGTACGGCAGGTTGTGAAAATTGAATAGAGGTATTGAAAATTGAGCAAAAGGGCATGAGTAAAGTAGTACTCGAACAAAGGAAGTTACCTTTACCTTTCACACTGCGGGGTAGGTTGAGGCTCGGACGAATCCGCCACCTCAACAGGCAAAAGTAACGTGTTGGTACGCGCTCATGTACTACTAATAGCTTTGTGATAGCTTTGTGGGCGTCTGTATGCACTCTGTTTTGATGCGCACATGGGAGAGGAACTCTCTCCTTTTTGGGTTTGTTTTGATTCGCAACGTCTGATATCACTCAGGTTTTTTAGCTTAAAATCGGAGAACCTAGAAAAAAGTGGCAAGCCGTGCTTAATTTCAGTTCAAAATAGGAAAGTTTTTGGAAATCGTCGTTAATACACTGCGGCTAGTTTCTATAGCCACACACACGTTTATGATGTAACTTGTAAACCGGGTATAAATCTTCATTTCTCCTTGTAATATGTTTTAAATGGATTTGTTTAAGAATGAAATTTAAACCTGAGACGAAAATTTGCTATAAAAAATCCTTTGTTTGTTCAAATTCATGAAATTAAGTGGCTATTTTTTTATAGCCGCACTTAGGTTTTTTAATAGATACATGTCAAAATATTCATTTCTCTGAATACTTTCGCGTTTAAATAATCAGTTGATCCTCCTCAATGAGCTCGACTACCTGGAAAATCATTTTGGGCATACTTCCAACCCAGTTCTTTAAAATTTAAACAGCCACTTTAAGCTCAGCAATATTGTTGTATTGCCTTTTGTTGGCCCCAGATGTTCCCCATTGGATTTAGATCCGGACTACGCGCTGGCCACTACAGAAGCTCAATTTTTCGACGATACTTTGCTTTAAACGGAACTAAGCAGCTGTTAAGAACCTCAATATAGTCCGTCGAGTTCATCTTTCACAAGATGTGAGTGCCAAATTAAGCTTTCCTGCAGCACAAAGTCCAAGCCAAACCACCTCGAATTAAAACACCTTCCTGCTTCCCTTCTCTTCTCACTCAAACACTAGCGCTCAGCATTTTTAAGCAATTTTAGCAGGATTTACTTTATAAAAATCTACAAACCAAAGCAATACCTTATGTGGAGCTATTGAAAATAGACGCACAAATTAATAAAAAAAAAACGTTTTTTTGACAACTGTAGCACTATCACCATCAAAATACAGTATGCAAAACATACGTTCCACTAATACAAACACATCGTTGCATCCATTGATTGCACGAGGAACATCGCAAGGTGTTTAAAATTAGAGGTGCGGCTATAGAAAGTAGTCGCAGTGCAATGAGGTTAAGTGTAATGCAAAATACTGTCATTGTGTTCGTGAGATGATGCACAGCCTGTTTTTTGTAAACATGCGTGACGTAGATCTCCAATAACAACAATTCACAACAGTAGCAAATCGCAAGGTGGAATGTTTATTAATTGGTAGTTTTTGAAAGATTTCGGCTGAAAAACGCCTTTTTGTGCACTAAAAGGATGCGGACAAAAACTTAACTTGCTTTGTTATCATTGGCTTGTGTTTGGAGTTTTACGTCACTACCCGAATTCATAGATTGTTTACACATTTTTCGTTACTAATACCGACAACCACCTTGCTCTTCGCCACCTGTATAGACCTTATTGGTGGCAGTGTATGTTCTCTTACCCTACCACTGTACTGCTTCAACCTAGACAATAAGAAATCAATACAACAGTTTCTCATATGCCTCATGGGCGAGAACAGCTATCTGGGGGAGCTAACCCGACTTATCAAGGCTACGATGGATGAAACCCAGTGGTCTATGATTATCGGGTTCATTCGAATCTCGCAGGGGGCTTCGTCAGGGTGATGGTCTCTCTTGCCTCCTGTTCAACATTGCTCTTGACGATTTGCAACAGATCCGGTCAATTCATCTGCTCTGCCGATGACGTGGATATTGTCGGCAGAACATTTGAGGCGGTGGCAGAGCAGTACACTAGACTAAAGTGCGAAGCAGAGAAGATTGGGTTGAAGATAAATACGTCCAAAACGAAGTACATGCTGGCAGGCGGAACCGAGTACCACAGGGCCCGACTGGGCAGCACTGTAACGATTGACGGCGATGAGTTCGAGGTAGTCGATGAATTTGTCTATCTCGGCTCACTGGTTACTGCGGACAACGATAACAGCCGTGAGATTCGGAGGCGGATGATCAGTGGAAGTCGTGCCTACTATGGGCTCCAGAAGCAACTACGGTCAAACAGACTTAGCTCCCGTACGAAGTGCATCCTGTACAAAACGCTAATAAGACCGGTTGTTCTCTACGGGCATGAGACGCGGACAATGCTTGAAGAGGACCTGCGAGCACTCGGAGTTTTTGGGCGACGGGTGTTAAGAACTTTGGTGGAGTACAAGAGGACTGACTATGGAGACGAAGGATGAACCATGAGCTCACGTAAGTCGCTGGTGATCCCAGTATTCATAAGGTGGCAAAAGCTGGAAGAATACGCTTTCATCTTGATGAGGCTTCCATCTTTATCCCTGCAGATTTCGGCTCGCGGCACGAAGCCGTTGCAGGATGCGTTGAGCTTCTGGTAGAACTTTTGTGTTTCTTGGGAACGGCACAGCAGTTCCATTTCCTCGCACTCCGCTTCCTCCAGGCGGCGTCTTTTCTCCCGAGAGACGCGGGTCTGGTGTTTCCGCTTCTGCTTATAACGTTCCACGTTCTGCCCGGTTTCTTGCTGCAGCATTACCGCTGCTGCATTCTTCTCCTCCAGAATCGCTCTGCACTCCTCGTCGAACCATTCGTTCCGTCGACTCCGTGCCACGTGATCGATGGTACTCTCGGATGCGTCGTTGATGGCTGCTTTTGCTGTACTCCAGCGATCCTCTAGAGGGGCCACATCGAGCTCGCCCTCGTCTGGCAACGCTGCCTCGAGATTCTGCGCGTATGCTGAGGCGACATATGGTTGTTTCCGTGGCTCTAGGTTGTACCGTGGCGGTCGCCGGTGCCGTACATTGTTGATGACGGAAAGTTTTGGGCGCAGTTTGACCATCACAAGGTAGTGTTCGGAGTCGATGTTAGCGCCACGATAGGTTCTGACGTAGAAAATGTCGGAGAAGTGCCGTCCGTTAATCAGAACGTGGTCGATTTGGGATTCCGTCTGCTGTAGTGATCTCCAGGTGTACCGATAGGGGAGGCTGTGTTGGAAAAAGATGCTACGAATGGCCATGTCCTTGGAGGCGGCATAATCAATGAGTCGAAGGCCGTTTTCGTTCGTCAGCTGATAGGCGCTGAACTTTTCTATTCCTCTTCCTGGCCTACCTGAGCGTTAAGATCTCCTATGATGATCTTGACGTTATGGCTTGGGCAGCGGTCGTCAACGTGGGCTGTTCACGTTGATTATGCTAAAATTGAAAAATCGGCCCTTGATCGCCAACCGGCACATTCTTTCGTTGATCGGCCACCAACCGACCACGCGCCTCTGCGTATCACCCATCACGACAATAGCTGTTTCCAGCTCGTGTGTGTTGCCGCAGCTCTGCTAGATATTATGATTACCTCTAAACGTTCCTGTCCAACACACCTCCTGCAGCGCTACGATGCCGAACCCGTGGTCCTTCAGTAGGTCGGCGAGTATGCGGGTGCTCCCAATAAAGTTGAGAGATCGACAGTTCCACGTACCGAGTTTCCAATCGTAAGTCCTTTTTGTTCGCTGGGGTCGTTGCCGTTGGTCTCGGTTCGTATTATTCTGTTGTTGATTTTCCGTTACAATTCTTTTTTACGTCTGGCTCGCAGGGTCGGACACCAACCCCCTACTTTTCGAAGGACCACAATGCACAGTTGAGCTTTCCTGGCACTCGGACGTTGATCAACCGCCCCTGACATGGGGGACAGACGCTGTTGTGAGCCGCTCCTCCTGGAGAACAGACGCTCAGGTTTGCAGAAGCAAACCCTCCCTTCCCTGTCAGCCTACGACCAAAGTTCCCACCGGGGTTGGTTACCCGATCTTCCCTAAGGTTGCTCGCAGCCCAGCCGGCACCGCGGGGTGGTAGGGATAGGAGTTACTAAACAAGAGGCTAAGGCCCACTAAATAGGGTCTTTTTTAAACCTGTTACCCCCTTCTCGAGTCTTCAGGCTAGTAAGCATCCTGACATGATCAATGACAATGATCATGCCAGGTATAACGTTGGTGTAGTTAATCACAGAAAGTGGAGGTGAGGGAACGACTTCGATAATTCTTCGTAATTCAGCGTTTGAACTGGAAGTCCTAGCTACCGCACTGTACGCACGTCATTCAGCAGATACTTCTCCTCTTTTCCAGCACCCGATATTTTCACGCTAATGCGCCGTGAACTCTCCTCCTGCCGTCCAATCTTGCCAGCTGGTGCTGGTAGGATTGGGCTTGTTATTAATGCGTTGAAAATAAAATACATGAAGGGAAGAGGCTCACGAGAAGACAATGTCAGCCTCCTAGTACGAGTTCAGATCAACGGTGATGAAATCGAGGTAGTAGACGAATTTGTGAATCTGGGCCCATTGATGACCGCCGATAACGACACCAGCAGAGAAATACAAAGGCGCATTATGGCTGGCAATCGTGCCTACTTTGGACTCCGAAGGACGCTAAGATCGAACAAAGTTCGCCGAACCACAAAGTTGACCATCTACACGAAACATGGACATTACTAATGGAGGACCAACGCGCCCTTGGTGTCTTTGAACGGGAGGTGCTGCGTAAGATCTACGGTGGAGGGCAGATGGATGGTGGAAAGTGGAGGTGGCGAAAGAACTACGAAATGCATCAGTTGCTGGGAGAACCTCCCATTGTACACATCGCTAAAATCGGTCAATTACGATGGGCTGGGCATGTCGTAAGAATGTCGGACGGCAGCCCTGTTAAAATGATTTTCGAAAACGAACCGACGGGTACAAGAAGAAGAGGCGTGCAACGAGCAAGGTGGATCGATCAAGTAGAAGGCGACCTGCGGACTCTCCGCAGACAGCGAGTCACAGCAGGCCTTGGTCTGATTGGTAAGCTAAGGTAAGCTGTGATTTGCAATTTCGCTCAACTCGACTTCTATAGTTGACCCCATAACTGTCAGCGAATCTTCCATTCCCCGTTTGGGTGTAGCGAAACTTGACAATGCATTTAATTCTTGTCTTGTTCTTCGCGTCTATTAGGGATGTACCTATTTACCTTTCGAATGATCAAATGTAAGACACATTTTACGAACTAAAGCTCTTATTTATTTAACAAATAATCTAAAAAAACTAAATTCCATCCTATCTTTTAAAACACATTTGGTGAGACCATTCATGGATGCAGTGTATCGTTTGTGGCAGATGTCTGCGTACGTATATCTGTGAAATTCCATCATAAATGGGTTCTGCCTAATCTACCCTTAAAATAGCAGTAATTTAACCCTCGAATATAATATCCACGTGCTAATGAAAAGAAGTGCAATAATGTATCATTTGAATGACTTACGATTCTATACTCCGATCTTACAACTACTAACCAATTGTACAACCAAATCACGAAAATGTGATGATTTACTGCGCCGATTACGATTCGTAATTTCTTCCGATTGTCGTCTAATTTTCCGATCCTTATTCTAATACCCCTGCATCAGGTGCCGTGTTTTAATGTTCATTTTTTGATATGTGTCTTAGAGCGGGTGCGTTTCCGGAGCAATCTAGGTTCTACTTGGAACCTACGCACCCCGAAGAGAATACTGTCATTGCGTGATTAACTCAAAACAATCAATACTGACTAAGTACGTTTCTACTTGCTAGTTTGTGGCGGTAAACTATAAATTGTTATTGTCAATAGGCAAACAGGTCCAGTGTGGTGTGGCTTAGCTTACAGATAACCCAGCCGGACCATGTCCCGACACACGCCGGTCATCCGTTTGATGTAGGCCGGGTTGTAGAGTAAATCTTTGGTGTATTTGTCCAAATCGATCAGTTCGGACGATTCCAGCGCCGCCGAAACGTCTGGCAGGTCCTTCTCCACGCAGCAAGTCGAGTGCAGGGTCATGAGAGCCATTCCTGGAAAATCATTAGGATTAACATTTACTACTTCAACTAACGAATACTAACTTACCGAACCCGAAGCGTGCGAATTTCTCCAGATGCACCTGCAGCGTGTCGAAGGGAAACAGTTTCCGACCGTTGCTGCCGAGTTCGTCGATCCGGTCGACCAGAGCGGTGTGATAGGCTCGTAACAATTCCGGCAGTCGCTTCCGTAGCTCGGTGTCGGTGCAGCAAAAGATGAAGTAGGACAAATCGATCACTGGGGTGCCACAGCGGGTTACCTGCCAGTCGAGGAATCGCAACTCCTTCGGATGGTGTTTGTTCTGGAACAGTGCCAGCAGTTTAATATTTACCCACAACTAGAAAAATCAACCTAATGACTCACCTTATGCCGGTACAGAACATTGCTTATCCAGCAATCGCCATGGCAAATCACCACATCATCCTTGTTCTCAACGCACTCCACCATCGACGGTCCATACTCGTCCCGGAAGCGGAACAACCGCTTGCAAACGGCATCGTCCCCCTTGGCCGGATTGTGCTGCAGCGTTTCCATCGCATAGCCGACCTGCCGTTTGAGAAATCCCTCGAACGAACTATGCAACGGTGCCACGAAAATGGTCTCCTGAGCTGGCCTGACAATTTTCGCAAATATCTCCGGGGCCTGATCCTTCATGGCAAACGAAACCGCATGGAACTCGGCCAGCTCGGCTAGAATCTGCAGCACATTGTCGTAATCCAACGGTTCTGTCCGCTGGAAGTTCTTGAAACCCTGCGCCGTTAGGTCATTCTGCAGTACAAATTCTGACCCTCCGTACAATCGGAAGCAATGACCGTCGGGTAATGGTCGAACAGCCGGGAGAGCTTGAGCCTCCGAGTTTCTGGAACTTTTCGAACGTTGGCAGCACGATATCGAAGATGTATTTCTCCCGCTGGAAATGGGCCGAACTGTTGTACAGGCTCCGCCGCAGGGGACTCGTCGGAGCTACCTTCGCGATGACGCTGATGACCTTTGGAAGCTCGGTGATGGCGCTATGGGAAAGACAACAAAAAAAACGGATTTATTTTTATCAACAGTGCTCAGCTGATTTTTTTGGAGGCGCACGCACGTTCAGAAGCAGCACAGCAGGCAGTTGGGTGGCGCGGTATTTACAAACAGTTCTGCGGAAATGGACGACTGGTCAGTTTACAACTGGTTATTAGCCCGGAAGAAAACCTTGAATACGCACGTGTAATCAGCAAAAAATAGAAAATAAATAAATTGCTCATCGGTTTGCTTACGATTGCAGTTTCCTAGTCAGGTTGTTGGATTGCTGCCGTGGACAGTTTTCGAGTCGGTTGGGTGTTCTTCCGAAATTTGATCGAGTTTTTGTTGTCGATTTATGTTCTACGAGTGGAATGTTTTGTAACTCAATAGCTCGGTAGGTTTGATGAACGTATAAATCGTGGAGTGGTGAATGAATCGAATGAGTCAAATAACGATGCACTTCCGCATTGACGGGCTATGTTTACCTGCCGAACGAGGCCTCACTTTGGTGGCCTTCTTCTGGTGTGGGGCCTACTTTGGTTGATTGTTTTCTTAGTACGGTAGGGCAGAAGCAAGATCCCCCCGCTAAGTTTGGCACTATTTTCACGTGTTCTTATCGTAAATACGACACAAATTGCCAGAAGCAGAAAGAAATAGAATGAGGAAACAAACAAACTGTTCCAAATTCAAACAAGATTATTTGAACCAAACGGCAATTTGGTATCAAAACGTAGAAACTGCTGATCTCAATTCAAAGCCGGAATAAGTTTTAATGTTTTGAACGAAATTTGGAAAGGCATTGTTTTACACATAAGTTCATTAGCTGATTTTGATTTTAGTTTTGTGATGTGGCATTTCGTAATATGCGCGGCCACAAATTGAACTCAGTGCGAGTTATAGGAAGTTGAGGAAGAAAGAATCATTATCGACTCTGGTACGACCAAATTTCGTAAATAATTGAGTTACACCAAGGTTAATTTAATATCTCAGGTGGCCTATAGACACTCAAGTACTTGAGTGTCTATAAGGTGCAGGGGCCTGGCAACCCTATCTTATTTACTAGCGTTTGACAGTATACAACATAAAGGGTGTCCACGATGAAATTGCCACACACAAAATTGATTCGCAAAATTCGAGTTTTCATCCGACTGCCATCAAATTTTCAGGGATTGAGAAATAACTATTAAACTTCATTTTACCATTTTACTCGTATTTTATTTACAGTCCATACGCAAATGCCCGCACCTTGGCCTTAACCCCGGCCATAAGATTCTGCACAACCTGTGAATCAACCGTTTTTTGCATGTAAACCCATACTTTCTTCAGTTCCTCGACTGTCTTTACTACCTTAGGTCGTTTAAGAAGGTGCTGCTTCATAATCGCCCAGTACTTCTCGATGGGGCGGAGCTCCGGAGTGTTGGGAGGGTTGAACATTTTCGGCACGAAATTGACCTTATTGTCCGCATACCACTTCAGCACGTCCTTGGAGTAGTGGCATGAGGCCAAATCTGGCCAGAAGATTGTTGGGACGTTGTGGGCCTTCAGGAGAGGAAGCAGCCGCTTCTGGAGGCACTCTTTTATGTACACCTGTCCGTTCATCGTGACCTGGGTCACGAAAGGTGCACTCCGCTTCCCGCACGTGCAGTTGGCTTGCCAAACCAGAAATTTCTTCGCAAATTTGGACATCTTCTCAGTGCGGACATGCTCCGGAACGCTGAACTTATCCTTGGCCGTGAAAAACAGGTTGCCGGGGATCTGTTTGAAGTCGGCCTTCACATATGTTTCGTCGTCCATGATGCAGCATTCAACTTTCGTCAGCATGTTGAGGTACAACTTCCTGGCACGGGTTTTGGCGGACTTGTTCTGCTTCTCGTCGCGATTAGGGGCCTTTTGTACCTTGAACGTTCGAAGCCCAGCCTTAGTTTTGGCCTTCTGGACAAAACTTCGGCTTAGGTGCAGCTTCTTAGCCACATCCCGAACGGAGGCGTTCGGATTTCGGTTGAAGGCCCCAACTACGCGGTTGTGATTTTTGGTGTTGTACGGATTACTTTTTCCTTCACTTCTGGGCTTCCGAGCGGTGGTCAACCGTTCCTCGAACCGCTTTATCACTCGCGACACCGTGGAATTCGCGATTCCCAACGTTTTAGCGATGGAACGATGCGAGAGATCCTTGTTCTCGTGATGAATGCGCAAGATTTTATCACGCATGAGCTGTTCTTTCGACTCCATTTCCGCGAGTTTTGATCACAGGACTTTAAAACTTGCAGGATGTAAATAATGCACTATGAATTTTCATTAAAAAACACACCCAAATTTCCATTAAATTCTACCCAACGGTTAAAAAGTTAGAGCAATTTCATAGTGTGGCAATTTCATCGTGGACACCCTTTATCACGGGCCTTATTTGAATAAGGCCCGTCTGACGTTTAATACTACGGGTAGGAACGCCTGCATTGTTTACAAACATTGAATCTTTTGACGTTTGGTTGTTAGAGATGTTGACTACAGGGAAATCTCTGTCCGCCAGATCCCTGTTAGGTGGCCTCGATAATGTACACTCCCGCTTCATTTTACTAAATTTTTGAGTACAATTGTATACTATCTCTTTTTTTTCTCACGGAAATATTACTCAATTTTCTTAAAAAGTGGATCCACTCAAAAATTTGGTTGATCCACTTTTTAACGAAAATTGAGTAAAATTTGTGTGTGAAAAAAAGTGATAGCATACAATTGTACTCAAAAATTGAGTAAAATGAAACGGGAGTGTATATGAGAATTTTAGCCATGCTTTAACGCATACTATTACGATCTATTTAGGAAGGTCCATTAATTATGTCACGCAGTAAGGGGGGAGGTAATATCCTGGTCTGGCATACTGAAGCTGTCACCTTTACATATATGCAACAGTGCCTGTGATTTCAAACTCGCAGTTCCATTTCAAACCAAACGAGTAAAGGAGATGATTTGTTTCACACGGCCAGGCCTGTGTTCTATGCCATGGGATATGAAGCGTAAGGCTGCAAGGTTTGTTTACCAATGTTTCGGGGGAAAAGTGCACGTGCTAATGTATGTAAACAAAACGTTTAGCCCATACCGTTTACATTAATATATAACCCTTCACTCCTACGCAAAATTGCAATCTACAACTGTCATTATGTGCGTAATATTGTGTAGTCCTTAATCTTACGCTCCACTGCTAAATCTCATTTGATACCCCGCTACTCCACCCGTCTTCCCAAGCAACCACCTGAGATATTAAATTCACCTTAGAGTTACACACTGTAGACTTTATAGAAGGGTTTACACGCTTTTTCTAAACAACCCAAATTTGAGTACGATGGACTCAAATTCTTCGGAAGTATGGCTACCCAAAAGTGAGTAAAGATAGTTCGTACTGGAAAAATGACAAACAGTCAACATCGGCTTGAATCCAATCGATGTATACTTACTGTCAACGTGTTACTCCTAACCATCTTTACTCACTTTTGGGTAGCCATACTTCCGACGAATTTGAGTCCATCGTACTCAAATTTGGGTTGTTTAGAAATAGCGTGTAGATAACCGTGACAATTCGGCGCCAACATTTGATTAGGGCGAATCTGCTTTTGTAAACAAACACTTGGTATTCTAATTTATCGGAGGTCGAATACAATTACTTGAAATTCAATATATCAGAGGATAGAGATAAAGCTCCTCTTCCTTAAAGAGTGCTTAATTTGTATTTGTGACCTTTAGTTCAAGAGAAAATGACTAGGAAAGCCATTGTTTACAAAAGCAGATTCGCCCTAATCTAATGTTGGCGCTGAATTTATGGCGAAGGGGGAAGGGGTGTTGAAAGTGGTGTGACGTAACATGAAAAATGTTCCAACATAAAAATAGAACTGTGTGATTTGATCTCAATTTCCATGTAATGCAGCACATAGCTGCATATTTGAAAATATTACTAAGAAATTCAAGCTGAACATTGCATTAGGTCCTAAGTAACATTGAGAGATTCTCTTTGTCGATTTTCTTTTTCGTTAATAGTTCGTCTATTAAACGACTTGCTGATGTTTTTGACGTATTGGATCCTTAATTACAATTTATATTACCGTACTGTGTGTTGAAAATACTTGAACATGTTTTTACATAGCCGTAAGAACGCAAAGAGAAAGTCAACGAAGAGAGTCTCTCAATGTTACTCAGGACCTAATGCATTGTTCAGCTTGAATTGTATTGAATTAGCTGAGCTTGGATTTAATTAATTCTCAATTATTAGGCTAAGTGGCCTTGAACGCACGCACACTACAGCGCCATTTAAAACAAAGGAGAGCAAGTAAGTAGGAAAACCTTTTGGAGGAAAACAAACCGTCATTCCTCTGCATGTGCTAGAAAGGGAAAGGTGATTAAACGTCAAAAAGCCTAATAGAGCTTATACTCTCGTTTGTAATTACACAAAACTGAGTAGAAAACGACTCAGTTTTGTTAAACGTAGAACTATCCTAATTTTAGTAATTGAAGGGTTACTCATTTTTGATTAACTAGGTCACCTTTCAAAATTAGAGTAAACATTACTCAAACACGTTTGTTTGTATTATTTCAAAACTAAGTTGAAAACGACGCAGTTTTGTTAAACGTGGAACTATCCTAATGAGAGTAGCTATGAAGTTACTTATTTCTGATTAACTGGGTCACTTATCAAAATTTGAGTATCAATTTTTGTTTTCATTTTATATCAATGAAATCAGTGATTGTTTCCGTCAACTGTCCAGTTGAAACGGAAGTGTCGAAAAACTTTAAATTTGTATTTCAATGGATAGATTGTAATTCATGGATTGAATTACTTTTGATTGAATACTTTTGATCGACTAAACCTTGGACTCAACCAGGTTTTTCGCGTTTGACAGCTTCATTATAATTACTCTGTTTTTAGAAGTACAGCGCTCTTACAATCAGAGTAGCATTCACTCAGTTTCCTTATATCAAGCAACTTAGTTTTTGACAATTAGCATGGAAATACGAAACTGAGTGAAAATTACTCTATTTAGAGTAGATCTGAACAAGCGTGCACTCCCGTCTCATTTTTCTTTTTTTTTTGAATTTTTGAGTACAATTGTGTAGTATCTCTTTTTCTCTCACAGAAATGTTACTCAATTTTCGTATAAAGTTAATCTACTCAATTATATGAGCCCAGCCTACAATGAGGAGCGCAACGGTGCGTTGTGGCAGCTTTTGACAGTTAAAGAGAAAAAGCGATTGTATCCCGGATAAAAATAACCATACAATTACAACACCATAATATAAAATAACATTAAGATATATTTCCGACCATGAATGTTATTGTTCATGATTCAAATAAATGAAAAATGCATATTGTTATTACAATAGATCTACAATTCACACTTTTCATCAATTGTGAAGCAATACAATTAACAGTAATTGACTCGGGCTTTGTTCGGAAATAAACGATTTTTTCTATTGTGGACGACGCAATTTTCATTAGATCCTATTGCGGTAACAATATCTCCTATTGTCATCTTATCGTTGTGAACAATACTATTTATCGTACATGCTATAGATTCTATTGTATGGTTAAAATATATTCAATTGTAAACCTATGATATTTTTAAATTCGGGATACAATTTTACTTAACATTTGAGCAAAATGAAACGGGAGTGTGTAGCACAATTTGGAACGCGTTATGAAACGTTTTATGCATGTGATGGTTAAATGCATGTGATGCATTCGTTCAAAGCAAGATATTTGGTTTAACACCATTCTGACATTTTCATATATTTACCTTTCTTGAAAGATCGCACCTATTGATGGTTTAAGGTTCAGCCATGGTGAAGTGAAAATGTTTAACGCATTTGATGATGTACTTTTAGTCTATTCAATAAGTTTCTGTTACCTCAAAATTACTTGTTAATTATCAACAATGGAAACACTCATTGATGAGGAAAATAACCCATTTTGAAAAAAATCTGGATCGACTTGTTCTTGACTTTCAAAATTACGCATTCTATTAGTAACGATTTTCTTATTTGCAACACAAACTCAAAAAAAAACCGCTGTAGAAACTGCCATTTCGAGGGTTTATATGAGGTGCAAAAATCAACAATTATATATTCAACAAATATAGTCAACACTTGACTATAAATGCGTTTGATGTAAATTGAGTAAATTGAAATTTTTATATCACGAGTGGGACAAGACTGTCTTCTACATAGATTGCCGGTCAGAAAATACTCATATTTCAGAATATTTGACAGCTTTTCTCAAAGTGGTCGGTACCATTTTGGATTCCAAATTCATTTGGTTTCTACAAATCTTCCATATTCAAAACATACCGATTTTGTATAGATTTCTATAATTTTTCCTATTGAAGAATCGAAATTACCATATTGGATCTGACAATGACGCCATCTTGAATTTCAGGACAGATCCAGCTGATAGAAGAGGTTCCTATGCATACTTGTGCCACGTAATAAGAACATTCTGCTCTGAACGGTTCACGAACAGAAAACGCCTAGTTCACTCGAGCATCTTTGTTGAAAACGCCTAGCCAGGTTCTCGAGATCCAGATGATACGGGAAGTTCCTATGCACACTAGCTCCGTCCAAAAGGCCAGGTTCATTCGAGCACCTTTGTCGGAAACGCCAACTTACTAGATACCCAGGATCTCAAAACTCAGCTCATATAGGAAATTCATATGCACACTACCGCCGCGTAATGAGATAATTCTGTACTACTATCCATCAGTCGGAAGATCTTGATGTACTGAGCAACGTTGCTCAAAGCAGGAATTTTCTATTTGTACAAAATCACGAAACGACAAGTAAAAATTCCATATGCTATGGGTTTTCATCATCGTGATTCCTATTAGGGTGGTCCCCATAAAGTTGTGGAGAGGGGGGAGAGGGGGCCCTTCAACTATAAGCTACGGGATCCTACATTCAAAGGATCGACTAACGTATAAGACCTCGGAGTTATTTTGGTTCAAGTTACACATTTCGTTCTTCGTAGACAAGGTTTTGTGTTATACGAGACTTCTAAAGACTTCTCTGATATTTATTGCATGAAGTCTTTGTATTTGTGCTCCCTGGGGCGGTTGATTCCAGTCTACATAAATGGCATTGATACAAATCAGATCAACGCAGATTTTTACGTTTCGCTTTGCGAAGGTTGCCGTCGAGGAATCCGTTACGTCTGAAACCGGAGTCGTTTTCAGTTGATAGATCTGGAACCCCTTCGGATTGGTCGGAACACATCTAGAGCTCTGTTTATCGTAAACATCTTACGGGGCCGAATCGATTGTAGTGTCATCCTTGAGCAGATTAGTAGCAATAGTACAGCTTGCACGCTGCGATTCAAGGAATGCACCGCGTATTCAATAGTCTCAACACTATTTGACTTTCATCTGTCACACAGAAATTAATAATTAATTTTAACAAGCAGGTAAAATTTCCCCTCTTTTAATTTCAAGCCAAACAAGGCGTACACAACAAAATTGTTTGCAATCTCTCATGTGCCATACAACGATGTTTGCAATCTTTCATGCAACAGGATAGATTCAGGCGAAATTATCTGGCCTAAATTTATATGAAATATCCCATTATTTTCTGCTTCTCTTTATGTGCATAAGATAAAGCAGAAAATTCAAAGTTTCTTTTTATCTGTGCACAGCAGACACTGCACACGAGCTTTTCAGAACAGGTATACCTCGATTATGAGGACTCTCGATTATATGCTTGCTCGATTTTATGTACTTTGCTTATAAGTACGTATTACCCCGATTTTATGTACATTTTTTTCCTAATAATTATTAATTAATTTTGAAGGCGTCAATCGGTCGGTTATATACATTTACTTATAACACCCATGAAAATATTCAAAAGTGTAACATGTTTTAATGATAAAATGCCGTTTTTTGAGAGATGAAGCAAACATAGTTGAACGGTCAATTTGATTTTTTGTTTTTTTAGATTAGTACTACTGTTCAGAATACAGTATACTGCTGTTCCACTCAGTTTTGAGTAATTTCACACGAGCGTGTAATGCATTACTTTAACATTTCGGATTACAACCTCGAGTAAGTTTGCACCGCCCTTTGAAACTAAGTTTGAAAGTAGATTGCGTTCTGGAAAATGGCTCTTAAAGTTATCGATAAAACTGCACGAGGAAAGAAAAACCGAACGGGTATTCTCTTCACAGATAAAGATCATCCATGATTTGGAGAATGGAATATCTGTGCGTGACGTAATGTAAAAGTACCACATTAAATAGCGATCGACCATCTACAACATCCAGCGATCAAAGAAGAAGATATTATTGATCGGTACGTCAACCAGTTTCAGACAGAAATTCGTTCTAAAAATTTGGAACCCAGCCAAATTTTAAATACGGACGAAAGCGGTTTCTACTTTAAAACCACTCCCACCAATAGCTACGTTAACAAGGATTTGATTACCGCACCGGGAAAGAAGGTCAATAAAGAACGCTTGACCTACATGCCATGCTCAAATATGGACGGTTCTTATAAACTACCACTGATGGTCATTGGCAAGTTTTTAAAACCTTGACCATTGAAAAATTTCAGCTGCCGGTTCATAGCACAGCATCCAAAAATGCATGGATGACCCGTACATTGTTCAAAACTTGTTTTTATATTGAGCATTTTGTACCACAAGTACGAAATTGTTTGAAGGAATCCAGCCTCCCTATCCAAGCTGTCTGGGTTTTGGATAACTGCTCTACTCACTTCAATGCAGAGGAGCTAAAGACCAACGACAGTGCCATATGGACAAAGTGTCTGCTTCCAAACACCAGAGCAGTAATACAACCTATGTACCAAAATGTGATCCAAATGATCAAGACACGTTACCGACAAATAATGATTAGGGAGGTTCTTGGAAGACCGGGTGAGTTCCATGACAACATTAAGAACATAAACTTGAAGGATGCAATATTTTGGATTGCGGAATTATGGGATAAAGTTCCTCAGATGTCCATTAGAAAACTTGGAATATGCTGTATAATCCGAAAGAAGTTGAAGAGATTTCCGACCTAATCACACACTCGAGTATCATCGAAGAGAGGAATCCTGGATTTGAATTCCTGAAAGATTCGGAACTAGTGGACAAGGTACTCAACCCTACAGCAAAAGATGAAATAACGTACAATGAAGTTCTGTCCAGTTAGAATCCGGAATCACTTATTGTATTGCAGCGGCACGGAATTCTTCTACAGCGGTTTGTTCACCTAGACGCCCTCTTTCTGTGGTACAAATTGCACGGTGTTTCGTGCAGTGAGTCAAAAGTTATTCCAGATGTAAACCGAGAGGAGAGGCAATAAATATCGCAAAAACGTTGAAAATCGAAAAATCAACCGTGTATGATGTGCTCAAACGTTTCAGGGATCGAAAGAGGGTAGCTTGAGTGCCTCAAGGTAAGCGTCGTAGTAGATTTTATGACCGCTAGCTGAACCAGAAGGTGTTGAGAACCGTCAGAGCAAACCCAGGACTATCAGATAATTAAATCGCACAAAAAAAAAAAAATACGCGGCTGCTCGCAGTACCGGCAGTACCGCTCGAAGAATTCGTTTGCGAGCAGGATATTGTTCTTATCGAGCCAGCAAGTAACCAAACAGAACGTTGAAGCAAAGTTTCGTCACCAAAACTCGAGTTTTGACGAAGTACCACCGATACCTGCTCATCGACGATGAAACCTACGTCAAAATAGATTTCGGCCAGCTTCCTGGCCAAAAATTCTACATGGCGACAGCACGAGGAGAAGTTGCTGCGAAGTTTAAGTTTGCTTTTATGGACAAATTTGTCAAAAAAAAAACTGATGATTTGCCAAGG
>JASCZW010014037.1:0-23930 GCA_034211315.2 Aedes japonicus | reverse complement strand
TGATGGTTCCCAAAAGTTTCTGAAACAGTCCCCACAATGTGGTAAACATAGTAGTTAAATGATAATATTGATATTAGTCAAGCAGTAATAATGTTTTGAAAGTTTGTAAATATATTAGAATTGTTATATATACTATTGGGAGTGTATTTTCATAAAGTGCTGATAACTCTGCAACAAGGAAATTCACATAGAAACGTTTACAAAATAACAATTATGAATGCACAACTGATTCAATTATCTGACGGATTTCCTAGAGCACTGTTGTACAGGTATAATGTTGAGACGGTTAATCGAGGCTGGAAACCTCGGTCAGGTCACGATGGAAATTTATTTTAAATTCTTCTCCTTGTCAACCTAGCTTAACTGGCATACACTTTTAAGAGGCTTGAAAACTTACCCAAAAGTTTCCAAAACTAACGGTCAGATGATCTTGAAACTGAACTGCGAAGATTGGTAAACCTAGCTCGGATGTCTTTGATGTTTAGAATAATAGTGGGAACTTCTCTGAGAAGTTTCCGGAACTTCACCCAGAAGAGGGAAAATTCAAGGATTTCCGGAAGTCAAACACATCAGAATGACGCTCAGCTAACTTTTGGTTGCAACTCCAGTAAATTCAGGGTGGAGTTCAACGAATGTCTATGTTAAGGTTAAACAACTTTTTGGCAAAGTTTCATTTTAGGAACCTCTGGATGAAGTACTCAGAACTTTTATGTAAAATTCCAAGAACATGTGTAAGCTCATAAAACTTCACTCAAAGGTTTTTGAAGCTATACCCAAAAGTTCTTGAAACTTCATGAAGAATCCATCAAATTTCAAGAACTTCTGATCAAAGTTCCAAAAACTTTTTGAAGACGTATCAGATTAAGATATTGCCAAATTTCTAGGGGAAATTTTCAGAACAACTAAAGGTAGCTATGTAAGTAGAAAGGTAGTATGAATTATTTAGTTTTCAGTAACTTGTGGGTGAAGTTCGTAAAACTTTTTATAGAAGTTCCAAAAACTATTCACTGAAGTTCCAAGAACTTTTCATTAAAAGACCTTCTAAATGAAGTTCCTGAATTCAAAACAATGAATCCGAATTCAAAACAATGCTATAATTTCAAGAAACTTGAATGACAAGCCAAGCGATAACTTAGAAACTTCTCTTACCAGAACCTGGTCGAATTTCAATCTAAGTTCAAAGATATGCTAAGTGAAGTTCCTAAAACTTTTAATTGAGAGTCTTACAACTTCTGAGTTAAATTTTAAACACTTGACAAGTTCCTATAACTCAACTTTTTGTTATGTTTGTTTCCAAGAACTTCTTGATGAAGTTTCAAGAATCTTTGAATCGTTCCCAAGAGTTTCTGAGTGGATTTCAAGCATTATTACGGCAGTTCCCAAAGGTTCTTTAAAACATTCTCTATAAGTTCTTTCAGTACTTTCCTAGAAGCTTTTGGATCATCCCCGAATCTCTTCTATTTCAGAAGTTTATGTCAAATCTTTTTCTCCTTTTGTATTTTATGAAACGACTTCTAGTGATATTTACTAAATCAAGTTATTGGTGTGAAAAGAAGCGAATAGAAATTGCTAATGTTTGTTGTATTACAATGGAATCTTGAGATTTGGGGCATCATGAAACATCTGCGCGTGTCTAGGAAGTTTTTGTAATTCTTCGTAACTCTGAACTTTCAGAGCTTTGTTCACATTCAAGTTGTCTGCATTTTTTTAAATCAAAATTCTTTCATGTGTTGATGATGATTAGACTTTTTGAACAAATTACTGAAACTTTACAAACTTTTTTTCCGAAGATTTCTGATGCTTCACTGCTTCTTCCAAAACGCTTACGACGCTACCTTGAAGATTTAAAAAATTCCTCCGATCGTTTCACGATGGTTTTTAAATTTTCAAACCTTCTTTGAAGCTCTTAAAATTGCAGTAAAGCAATTCCCGCGAAATTGGTCTTTTGCAATTCTCTTCGAGACTTTTTTTAAGGTGAAGGTAAGAAGTTAGTCTTTCGAACATCATGCAGTGACTGTAATTGAATTTTTGCTGGCTTCAATTGAAAGTTTTTGGAACTCTTTAAATATTTCCCTAAAGCATTAGGATCCTCCTGAAGTTTACAAGACCTCTTGCTCCTTCTTTTTCTTCGTTTTTTTTTTTGGTATTTCAACATGCTGTTTATCATAATTAGCTTTTTGCCTGCTCTCAACTTGTAGTTCTTTAACAGCTCCTTGCACAGTTGTTATTGAGACACACAATTATTATTTCGACGCCGGTACCATGTTTGATGAGTACCCAATAAGCATTGTGCATATGCAGTAAATCAACCCTAAATCTGCATTTCAGATGCTACAAGCATTATATAAGCATTATATCAGCATCTTGAATGCTATCTGTTGTAAAACTGCATTTCAAATGCTATTTAAATGCTTGTAGCTTGTAATAAGCATTTCGAATGCAAAATAGCTTTAATGAAGCATTATCATAGTATTGCAGTAAAGCAGCCGTATATTGGGCCAAAAGTGGCATTTATGTTGCATTTAAGTCGACTTGAACGCTTGATAGGCTGCCGTAAAGACGCTCTGGAAACTGCTTATTTGTTACCTGCGTGACATACGTTTGGCAAAGCAATGGCATATCACAGTGCATTCATCGTCAGAACCAGGCAAGAGTGACCCAACTTGAGATGTTTGATATTTTCAGAACTTCCAGGAAGTTCTTCAAAAACAAAAACAAAAGGATAGTTTCTAAGTTGGTTTCTGTAATTTTTCTTCCGTTCTTAAACTCTCTGGAGACTGTTCTTGGAATATCTTAAGTATTCTACCATTTTTTGGCGTTAGCTAATTGTACCTGTACGTTCAATAGTGTGGAAGTCTTTTCCTATAGTTCCAATATGTCTCGCAGCTTAATCAATGTTTTCCGCACCATTTCACCGGCTATTTGACTATTTCTTGACATTCTTTAAATTTTCATTGATATTTTAGATGTTATTGGATGTTTGTACAATTTGCTTCAAAAATTTGTTAAGTTTGCTGGTGTTGGTTCTACGAATATATCTAGTAATCTTAAGTTTGCTTCTCCCAAACGTGTCCTAAGGTCTTCAGAAATTTTCAGTTATTCCCAGAATTTATGAAGCTTTTCGATCTTTTGCATCCACTCGGTTTCAGTAAATTTCTCTTAGCTTCAAGCTTCAAATATGCACTGGATGTTCATTGAACTACTCGAAATGTTTCATTATTTATTCTTCAAGCTCTAAGGCCATCGGTTATTATCTCGAAATACAGAGATAGAATATCCCATAACCTCAAAAAAGAAACATAAAACACAAATAAATCTGAGCCGAGATTTGTGTTACGAATCCTTGAAAATTTCATTGTGAGGATATCATTTTATATGAAACCTTAATGCTAACCTTGGGGTACGTCCATTTAGTACGTTTACTTTTAAGGTGGAGAGAGGGTTGGGTTTGAAAGCTGTGATAATTCATAAAAAAATAGTGTTCATACGGGAGGGGAGAGCATTCTGCCTGACTACTAATGGACTTTCTTTTGGATGAATATAAAATTTTATCAATTCGAAAATTTTTGACCACTTCCATCATTCCAAAGCACCACTATCCCAAAGAAATTTCCCATCACAAAACTGCAAACAGTGACCTTCAAACCGAGAGCCAATTAGATCGTGCCCAGGCAGCTGCCTTCCGGTTACCTATTCGTAAAAACAATGAATCCATTTCGTGGACAAATCGATACCAATGGGCACATTTCTTCGGGCAGTACTTACTTTTCACCATTTGCGGATCGACTTCCCGAAAACCACAGCTGCGCTGCAATGTTGTTGATGGATGACGCATTTAAGCGACCAGCAGATGGAGCTGTTTCGCGTTGATTTCTTTTGCCAGCGTAATGTAGCGTCCTCGAAATTGTTCCGATTTTTGCCTTTCAAGGCCCATCCGCACGGAGACTTGCAATTTCTATTCATGACGATGGCGCTAAACCGCTTTGAAAGGAGAGTAGACAACGGCAGCGGCAGCAGCAACAGCAGCAGTAGGCCAAGAAAGCGCTCCATTAGTAACGAGGGGCGACCAGAGCGGGTGAGAGCCATTGACAGCTTCAAGGTACGAAATGCAGCATCTCCTCCTCGCCGGCCAAACGATTGATCCCAATTAAAATTCCGCCATTAGATTTACACACATATGTGCACGGATGGCTTGCAAATGCTATACACCTCCGACCGTGTGCCATCATTAATCATCATTATGGAGCGGAGCGACTTTGGCATTAGAGAGATGCTGAGGTCATCTGAAAAAGGTGCTGAGGCGCGGGAGAGAGTGAGCAATCGATTGCAACCGACACAGTGCACAAGGGGGACAGCTCATTAACAGATTCCTCGCGCGATACTTCAGGACCTTATTTGTTCCTCTCGTCCGTCAGAGCGTGAAATGTGGTACAACTTGTTGCTGTTGGCAACTATGGAGTATACTGAAGGGTTGGTTGAGTAATCGATGGAAATGACTCTTTAAAGAATCCTTCAACTGTCACTCCGTGACCCTGAGCAGGCGCCCAAAGTGCGATGTCATTTCTGTTTACATGTCGCGTGATAATAGAGTCGCCTCGAGCTTCACGTCCACTTGGGTGATTGGTGAAGAGTTGACACTACTGGGACGAGTAAATCGAAGTAGCCTGGTTACCTACTTTTTTTGGATTGATTTGACATGTATAAAGACTAAAGGTAAGGTCTCTTGTTTTTTGAAATTTTAAAACAAAATTCAACTGCTATTTTAGAAGATTGTTAACGAATTTTTTGGCGAGTTATCGTCCTTGCCATGGCATGTTGTTCGGACAGTGACATCAAGAATCGAGTCAAAAAGTAGAAACCTACGGATACTCCCATGTCCACTTTCCTTCTTGAACTCACCGCAAGAGGGGAAAGTGACAACTCTGTTAACTAAACATAAGGGTCATACCTTACTAGGTGACCGGTGGGTGGGTGGATGGGTTCGTATGTTTGTCGATGCACCACGTTCCGGCCAATGACGTGAAGCTTTGCATATCAAAGCATGGAAAGTTAAATAAAGAGTGCTGCGGCCAGGGAGAAACCACTTGTTGAGTGCGGTCGGCGGTGATGCATCTTTGTTTGCAAGGTCCCTTCCGTCCGATGCACCCGCCATCCGACGATCGGTAAATAGTGATTATTATGGAGACCACGAGTTTCTATGTCATTATCATTTTTACTATCGTTTGATGTAGCCAGCAAGTGCTACCGTACTTAATAGACGATGGTGGTGGCGACGACGACGACGTGCTTTTGGCGTGGCAAGGCGTGTGCTGTTTGCCCTTCTTGGCATCGTCATTCATGGTCAACGGGGAAAAGTTTACCCAGACTGAATGTCGGCGACGCGATTGATGGGAATAAGAGAAAAACGAGTGCCGAGTATTTCGCTTTATCTGGGTCACTTTTACTGGGAAGCAATCAGAAGGAGATATTTCAATTTGACATCATGGTGTTTTTGAGCCTTTGAGGGAAAGAGCATTTTTTATAGATTCGTATGCAGCCAGGAACAAACGAAGTCAAATTTCAAACGATCGAAAATTGAGGGACGTAATTTGAATTGGTAAACAGTAACTAGAAATTAGAAGAAAAATTAGTATTTTCCATTTAATTCCAACTACCTTTGCTTATCTTCGACAGATACGCGTATTTCGTCTACAATGTGCAGACTTCTTCAGTGTCTCGTACTAATAACTCGACGGTAAACAGTTATCATCCTTGGTATAATTGAGTATTGACGATATTCAACTATCCGAAAATTATCAGCCAGGACTCTTGTTGACTTATCACAAGTCACTCACATCATTTACGATATCAACGGCCTACTAGGCAAAGGACAAACATTCATGATGGTGTATCTCGAGACCCTTAATACCTGCGGTCTTCAGCAAAGTTGTTCAGAATGTCAAAGGCATTCGAAAGGTGATGTTTGAAATTCCACCGCTACGTGGCGCTAGTAAGCATGCGAAATTGGGCATTCTCAACTTGTTCTTTTTCGTGATTCTGATAAGATGGAAAGTTCTAGTCGTGAGCAAAGTTGTTCAGAAGTTGTTCGACCGTTTTGTTCAAAGTTTCCCCGGCACGTGGCGCTAGTGAGCATACAAAAGTAAATATTTAAAACTTGTTCTCTCTCGTTATTCTAATAAGATAGAATGTTCTAACTATAAATTAGAAGAAAAATTAGTAATCTCCATTTAGCGGAGGTAACTAAGGCTGTCAAACAGAACGAGAAAGGAATTTCACATAACTTCAAATCAACAGTCGCAGAACACATCTTCACGGAAAATCACGACATAACGACGAATGACATCATAATATTACGGACTACATCTACACACTGGAAATTAGACGTTGCAGAAAGCTTAGAAATGAACAAACAACAGAACACAAATCTACTAAACAAAGACCAAGGCAACGGTTACACATGGCTCTTCAACTTACTACCCAAACGACATCAAACCCGACGAAGCGGAGCACCCGCTGCCTACACAATAAGTATGTTAGGTATAGATGAGAAAGAAGCGAGTTAGATATTAAGTACAATTTGTTTTTGACTCAGGATAGGTATAAGGGTGATACGGTCAAAATTTGGTCAAGGGAAAACGCGTGTAAATCGGTGAACTCGTTTATTTAAAAAATCAAATTAAATTTCTTTTTCAAGTTCAATTAGTATAAAATTCAGGAAAAATATTCAGTTAGGCTTCCGCTTTTCCAAATCCGAATTGCCGGGCCTTACGCTTGACCCCTGCCATCAGATTTTGTACAGCCACCTTGTCCACCTTCTTCGCCGCAGAAAGCCAGTTTGCCTTGAACTGCTGCTCGTCCTTAGCAGTTTTTTGGTCTTCTTTAGGTTCCGCTGACAATAGCCCAGTATTTCTCAATTGGGCGGAGCTCGGCGTCGTTAGGAGGGTTTCGTCCCTTGGGAACCACCTGCACGTTGTTGGCGGCGTACCACTCCATGGCCTTTTTACCGTAATGGCAAGATGCCAAATCCGGCCAAAACAGTACGGAACAACCGTGTTTCTTCAGGAAAGGCAGCAGACGTTTATTCAAACACTTTTTCACGTAAATTCTTGGTTGACAGTCCCGGAAGCTATGAAAATGCTGCTTTCAAGCCACAGGTACAGATGGCTTGCCAAACCAGATATTTGTTTGCGAACTTTGACAGTTTCGTGTGCTTGAAAATATCTGCTACCTTTCCCCTTCCTTTTGCCGTATGAAACTCCTGTCCCGGAAGCTGCTTGTAGTCGGCTTTGACGTAGGTTTCGTCGTCCATTACCACGCAGTCAAACTTCGTCAGCATCGTCGTGTACAGCCTCCGGGATCGCGCTTTGGCCGTCGTATTTTGTTTATCATCGCGATTTGGAGTCACTACCTTCTTGTAAGTCGATAGTCCGGCTCGTTTTTGGCTCGATGCACGGTTGTAGACGATACACCCAGCTTATTTGCGGCATCTCGGAGAGATAGGTTAGGGTTTCGCTTGAAACTACCGGCAACTCTCTTTGTCGTCTCAGCGGCTTCCGGTTTTCGATTTCCCCGATCCAGACTTTCTGGCTGTCGACAAACGTTCCCAAACACTTTAATTACATTTGTAACGGTTGATTTGGCAACTTTTAGCGATTTTGCCAACTTTGCGTGCGCGAGTAGCTCGGATTTTCGCGATGCGCGAGCAAAATTTTGATACGGTGCTCTTTCTTGCTTGGACGGCATTTTGACAACTGAAGAGTGAATTCCAAAATCAAAATAGGAGCAACATTCTACACACACACACCTTCAAAATGAGGGGTGTTCAGGTTTTTTCAAATGCAAGGGTGAAGAAATACGTCAAGTTGATATTGACCAAATTTTGACCGTATCGCCCTTAAACAAACTAATAGCAAGCAAGGTATAAACAACATAATGATAGGTAAACGTTTTGTATTTAGAAAATAGTATATATACGGCAGGTGGCGAAGGTTTTCTTTCAGTCGAGTTATTTGTACGAGACACTGAAGAAGTCTACACATTGTAGACGAAATACGTGTATCTGTCGAAGATAAGCAAAGGTAGTTGGAATTAAATGGAGATTACTAATTTTTCTTCTAATTTATAGTTACAAGTATTCCACTAAACAGCTCAAACCCTCTAGGATTCAGAATGTTTTAGCTTTCGGCAAATTTGTTCAAAAGGTCAAGGGCATTCGAAAGGTAAACTGTTTGGTTTGAAATTTCAACGTGACGTGGCGCTAGTAAGCATGCAAAATTGATTATGTTCAAATTGGTCTGAACCTACCTTCAATGTCATCGAATTGAGTAGTCCCCGACATCGGATCTACCCTTCTCCGACGGAGGATTACCCGCCTGTGGATCCCAAAAGCGAACGACGGTGAGCCATTTAGCTCTCACATACTCACGCAATTGACTCGAGTAATCCTGACTGCGAAACTACCGCACAATATCACCCAAGATCGACAACCCGCTACCTCACTCAACCACTCGCTTCTTGATTCTGGTCCACCATTTTCGCTGCAGAGCCGATATGATTTGCGAAATGGTCTCCAAGCTCATTTCGTCACGACACATTCTATAGACGACGTTAACTGGGCTGGTATCTGCCCCGCTGATGGCAAGCATCTCGCTTCGCATTGGTTCAAATCGTTGGCACTCAAAGACCACGTGCTCCGGTGTCTCTTTGACATCTGCGCACTCCGGACAAAAGACTGACTGTGCGTGTCCGAATTGATGCAAATATTGCCTAAAGCAACCATGGCCAGACAGAAACTGCGTAAGGTAGAAATTTACCTCTCCGTGCTTCCTTTTCATCCAGATCGACAAATCCGGTATGAGCAGGTGCGTCCATCGACCGTTCATCCCCGTGTCCCATTCTCGTTGCAATTTAGCCATCGTCTCCGCTCTCACCAGCTTTCGAACTCCGCTGATAAAATTCACTGTACTCCGCGAGAGTGATGCCGATCAGGACCATTCCGGCAATGACGCATACTGCTTCCGTTGAAATAGTTCGGTACGCACGCACGATTCGCATGGCCATGAGCCTGAACGTACTGTTCAACTTTGCCCGGTTTCCCTCCTTCCCACAGGTATAATCTGCGTGGCTGTTGAACCGGTCGATCATCACACCCAAACACATAAGCACGCGCTTCGAGGCTATGGCAAGCCCACCGATGACGATTTCTGCTCGCTGTGCCGCTTTGCAGTTGCTGACCATTAGCACCTCCGTTTTGTGATGGGCTATCTGCAGCTTCGTAAGCATCCAGCTTTGAATTATGCCGATTGCTTCGGTCGCCAGCATTTCTACTTCTTTCAGTATTCCGCCTTTCACTTATAATACTATGTCATCTGCAAAGCCAACGATCACTTCGCCTTTTGGGAGCTTCAGCGTTGCCCCAAAGTGTTGGGCCAAGGATGGAACCTTGCGGAACTCCCGCCGTGATGTTCACCGATTTCCGCCCCACGGAGGTCTCGTAAATCAGCACCCGGTTCTGAAAGTAACTCTTCAGAATTCTGCACAGGTAATCAGGGACCCTCATTCTGTGCAGCGACTCGGCAATAGCCTCCCAGCTGGCACTATTGAAGGCGTTCTTAACGTCGATCGTTACAACAGCGCAGTATCGATCGCCTCTCCGCTTCTGTTTGGATGCCTTCACGGCTGTCTCGAATAGCATCCATCGTGAACTTCCCCTTCCGGAAACCGAATGGCATCCTCGATAGCCCGCGCTCGCCCTCGGTAAATTTCGTCAGCCTGTTGAGGATGATTCTCTCCAGGAGTTTCCCCAGCGTATCCAACAGACATATTGGCCTATACGATGCTGGATCCCCCCAAGGCTTTCCTGGCTTCGGCAACAACACTAGTTTCTGTATTTTCCACCTGTTCGGGAAATGGCCTTCCTCTAGACATTTCTGTAGCACCTTCCTGAACATTTCCGGGAATGCCTGAACCGCCACTATCAGAGCCATGTTAGGGATTCCATCCGGTCCGGTTTAAGTCCTTTCGCCACTGTCACGAGCTCCTCGTTCGAAACTTGCATGCCCTCAACGTTACTTCTTATTTCCTCGCTGTACGGTGTAAGTGGCCACGTCGTTGGCTCGTGCGTCGGGAAGAGCCCATCCACGATAATCTTCAGTTTTGCTGGACATAGCTTTGAAGCCATCGTTGGGCCTTTGATCTTCGCTATAACAATACGATACGCGTTGCCCCAGGGGTTAACATAAGCGGCTCGGCGCAGCTCCTTGTAGCAGTTCGTCTTGCTCAGTCTTATCTCTCGTTTTAATTTCGTCCTGGCCGTTCGGAACACCACCCTATGTACCTCTCTGTCTGCTGCGGTTTTAGCTCTCTGGGCACGTCTTCTGGCTCTGAGATAACTAGGGTGAAGGATGCTGAGTTACTCACTCCACCAGTAAGCTGGGCGCCGCTTGTTCCTCGGTTCCTGGGCATGGTTGCGTATTCGTCAGGGTGTCCCTGCGGAAGGTGCTGGCAGAACCTTTGATAGTGTAACTTCCAGCTTTGCCAGAGCTTCTAGCAGGCTGCACCCTCTAGCGTTGGTCCATCTGCTGCCCCACTCCACAGCCCAAGCATTGAAGTTTCCTCCGATGACGACCAGTTTTCTTCCGATGAGCTTTTCAGTCAATGCAATAAAATCACCGCTTAAGGGATGGTTTCTAGACAAAATACGATCGGCCACAATTTTTTGATTCAGATCCTTGTGAACTAACATTTCAGTAGATTAGATAGAAATTTATTTTCGGCGATAGATTTTGTCCTAAACCCGCGCCATTCTCATCATAAGACCGCACCAAATCGGTACTATAATCAGATTTGCTTACTTAGAACAAGTTTGACGATCGAGAGAAATTGGAACTAGAAGAAGTTTTATGGAAGATCTTAATAAAGTTAAAAATAAATCTAGTCAGTTTAGTTCATTTCATTTTGGCTGTTCGAAAATTAGATGTACATAAGTACACAGCCAGAACTCCAGTACGGTTGTAGGAAGATCTAAGGCTCTGTACCTATTTCATACTAAGATCTCGAGGAAGCAAAGTCATGTAGTAGTTTTTAAATTATCTAGAAGCTACGCAACCAAAAATCTAGAGGACGTTGTTAGAAAGTAATCATTAGGTGATTTAAAGGAATTACAAGGACATTATCTAATAATGCTTACCAGAAACCAAATCAAACCAACAGTAAAGTCAAGTTTATTCATTGAGAAAACAAGACCGATTTAGATTAGCATGTTCAAAATGACTCATAGCTGATAAAATTACGCTTGAGAGCGCACCAATAGAATCTCTTGCTAGTCGTCGTCAGAACTAAAACACAACACAATTATAAAAATAACTCCATTCCCCATGATAGAGATCGATATACTTACCTTACCAGTCAGACCAAGGCCGGCGTGGCCTCTGCTGTACACAGAAATTGTCTCCATTGTATTCGGTTCATGGCTGTACCTCGCCAGCCTCGCTGTCTGCGGACGGTCCGCAGCTCGCCTTCTACTTTATCGATCCACCTTGCTCGTTGCGCGCCTCTTCTTCTTGTACCCGTCGGTTCGTTTTCGAAAATCATTTAAACTGAGCTGTCGTCCGACATTCTTGCGACATGCGAAGCCCATCATAGTCGACCGAATTTAGCGTTGTGTGCGATGGGGGGGTTCTCCCAGTAACTGATGAAATTTGTAGTTCTTTAGCTCCACGTTCCGTCTTTCAACTGGTTCACTTTGATGGTGGGATATTTGCCGATTGATGTTAGGGAATCTGATGCAGGATCGTTGGCTCCTGAGATGCCTGTTTCGGCTCCAATAATGGGCAAGTTTGTTTGGCTCATATAACGCGAGGACAGTCAGCTGTTCTTGGGACATTCTGAAAATTATTTTCTCTTCAAACGGCTGCTTAAATTCGTTATTCAAGTTCCTTAGAGCCATCGAATATTTGTTATATAAGGCAGTACCTACAACAGTGTCGCGATTTTTTGGTTTTTTAGGTTCCGTTGGCTTACCTTACCTTACCAATCAGACTAATGCCGGCGTGGCCTCTGCTGTGCACAGAAGTTGTCTCCATTCTATTCGGTCCATGGCTGTCACTCGCCAGCCTCGCTGTCTGCGGATTATTCTATTTTTTTATTCTATTCTGCGGATCCCTATTACTCCCTATTACACAAGACAATGGGCACGGCTCTTCATCATAGCGTAAAACTATTGCTTGCAAGTCATTACTATCAGCTATCACTACATAGTTTTGGAGTTCCAATAAACTATTACATAGTTTTCTAGCATATAGCTCACTATATACTAGAAATACATGCCGTGTGACGACACCTTGAGAGTTTCTGAAGCACGGTAGGTATCGAGTCTAATTTTACGTTGTCAAACGCGTTTTTTAAATCTATCGATGCTACAAATGTTGTTTCCCTACCATTCCATCTTTCTTCTAAACAACTTCTTGCATACAACATTTGATCGTCTGTAGACCTATTACAAATGAACGCTGCTTGATGATTAACTATTTTTCGCAAGTTTTGTACCCTAGATTACATAAACTTATCCTTCTTAAATCTTTTGTTCCTTTTGCTCCTTTACATTTTGGGATTGGTATCTGCATTGACTGTTTCCAATGATCTGGAATGTCATTTGTTTCCCATTCCGTCTTTATTATTTGATACAATTCCTCTGCTGTTTCTTCGTTAGAATATTTTATATATTTATTTTTTACTCAATCCCGTCCTGCTGCTTTTCCATTCGATAGATTTCTGATAATGTTGTTGATTTCTTCCTTACTTGGTCTCTCCGTAAAGATTTTATCATCCTTTCGTATTTCAAGTGGTTTCCCCCAGATGTTTCCAATTCCTCCATGCCTGTTTTCATCGAAATATTTGTTTTTTTTTACACTTTTCTAGACATGAATTGTTTCAGAAACTTTAGTGACTTTTTACACAGGTTTTAAACATACTGACAGGGATTACCACTCACCCTGTAAATGCACTGCCATCGTGGATCTTATCACTGGCGGGTGTCGTTCTTTGCTACTGAAGATTTCCTGCCCCGCTACGACCGTAAATGGGATTATTTATCTCTATGTCTATAGGTTCGCTGGCAGTCACTGTTCTCGGTGTCAAACACGCTCTCGATCATTGTCCTTTCATGACGTCTCAACTGCGAAAACATTCCACTGCCTGTATCGTATTCACCGCAATCCAACGACACTTTTTCTCGCTCAATGAAACAACGCTTGGTTGTTGACTAAGGAGTGTATCGAAAATAGGCTATCCACAAACTTTCTTTCAAATTATGTTGAAAACCGATATTTTATTCATACAAAAAATTGATCCTTTATTGTACGAGGTTAAACTTGAACATAATGAAGACCGGATGAAATTTAAGTTATTCCTTCACCAATTTTCGAACTTTGGATCGAATGCTCTTCATCAAGTTCCGGACAAGTGTTGCATCGCATTTTTTGGACGCTTGAGCCCAAATTTTTTTTGAGCTCCTGCATGTTCCCAGCTGCCTTGTTCTGCACTTTGTTTCGAGATTTTCTGCTTCTTGTAGGTCTTCAGGTGGTTTCGCCTCTTGATACGCTGGATCATTCCGACACTCTTTCCTGCTTTTTTGGCCAAATCACGTATTGACATTGATTTGTTCTTCATGATTAGAGATACCACTTTCTGCTCCAGTTTCGGGTTGGAAAAACCGGGTTTTCTGCCTCTTCCTGGTAGCTCAACCAAAGAATAGTGTTCCCCAAACTTATTAATGATGGTTTTAACACTCGCATGATCAACCGCTTCGCCAATTTTCGCACAGTAATACCCTTTTCACTTAGCCATGTGTCCAGAACCTTAATTTTCACTTCCTTTTCAATACGCGAAATTTTGAAAACGCAGAATTTGAACCGCACAAACAAGTAAACAAAAGAAAGCTGACAGTCAAACGCACAGCATGCAGTGTTCAGAGCATAAAAAACCATCACAAATACATGCGTACAACGCAAATGTATGTGGATAGCTTATTTTCGATACACTCCTTAGTGAGTTTTAATCGCCAAGGCAGACTTGATAAAAATGATGCAATTTCGAGAGAGCGAGAGGGACGAGAGAGAGAGATAGAGATTTGCTCTTATGAGAGAGTACTGCTCCTTATAACAGCGAAATGATCGTTCTCCTGTTCCACGGTCGGACAGAAAGATGTTTCAGTAGTTAAAGTACATGAAATTCATCCAACTAAATACTGGTTTTTCGTCTGTTATCTCAACTGGATAGTTTCGAGGTAATAGAATCACTTCTGCAAAAAGTTTAGTAATTTCAATTTAATGTCCAACTACCTTGACAGATATGCTGTATTTGTCTACAATGTGCAGACTTCGTCAGTGTCGTGTGCTAAAATGTGTACTGCCAACAACATCATTTTAAATAGATTCTTTACCATCCTTCTCATCCACAGGGTATTCCAACCTGCCCGATTAGTTTGACCACACTCCGCACCCGGTTGCCGGACATTGGCAACTGGAACCTGCCGCACATATGTAAGGAAGCCGTCGGGAACAACAACAACAACAACAACAACAACAACTGCAACAGTAACAACGCCTACATCGGCACAGACGGCACAAACACCATCGGGAGTAACTATAGCAACAACCTCACGACGGCAGCAGCGGATTCCTTCTACCAGCCCCATTCGCTGGGGGCCCTGTCGACTGTGACGGCCTCCACGACCGTCACCAGTTGCGGCACGTTGGGGGGCAACACGTCTCCTGGTACGGGAACTACGACAACGCAGCAACCATTGCCGCAGCACCACTTCAGTCAGGTTGCGTTCCAGCAACAGCAGCAACATCAGACTAGTTTGCACAAGTTCTACAAAGCCCACAAAAAGATGCCGGGCTTTCGCGGTCGGAGGGGCTGGTGCGGCTGTTTGCAGGTTAGTTGAAAACATTTACCCAGTTTCGCTAAAAAGTGGGGTTACTCATTAGATGCGTAATTGTTGAGTCATATTTCAAAAGAAAGTACTCCGTTCTGGGTTAATTATTCTTTCCGTGTTGTTCGCATACTTCAACGAATCCGAACGTGACAGCGACATCAACACACTCATTCCGCATTAGATTCGAAAAAAACAATCTAAACAAGTTCAAACATTTCCCAAACAAACAACAAAGTTTGTTGCACCTTTATTCACCTCATTATATCATTGCCTCATTGCGGGAACCGTCCCCAAGAGCCGAGCTAATAAAATTGATTCGTCATCGATTATGTCACACGCATTAACAACATTGCTCTTTGACCGTTCGAAGTGGCCTCTCGTTCCTCGCACTAAATTATGATCATCGACGCCATGCCTTGAGACCGTCGTCTTTCAAGGCAAATTAGCAACGCATAAACATTCTTCTCGTTCCGCCCGCCACCCCTCCCTCGACGACCCCAGGACCTTCTTCGGCATCGCTTTTCACTCACTCCGTAAGAGTAATTGCCGGCTTGTATCTTGAAAATATGCGCGAAGGTTGTTCCCCGGGAAGGTGGTGCGCAACTCAGTGCAACTCCGCTTTACAAGGGTGTTAAAAAGCCGGACGCCATTTACGGACCGAAACAGGCCATAGGCAATTGCACAACCCGCGTGTTGAAGAAGGTTCCATCCAAGCGGGCTCTTCTGTTTGTCATATGGGATGGAAGTCTTGAACTTGAAAATGCTTCGGCGAGAATTTCAAAACTGTCATAAGGAAGCGATCGGAAGTCTCGCGAGCCTAATTTATGGTTGAGTTCCTTGAGACATCCAAGTGAGGCGGTCATGGACTTTGCAGAAATAATTAATGACATGTGTCCCCATTTGGGAAGTTACTCTGTAATTAATTTATCACAAACGTCGACTATCAATTTCAGCAGTGTATTTATTTCCGTGCAATCAATTCAATTGGTTTTTGATTCCGTTGGCAAGACAACTGGCTAGCAGTAGGGTCACGAATTCAATCATTGCCAAACCCAGCAGTCCCCAGCCAAGGCTTCTTCCGACGTGCCGGATGTAAGTTTCCAATATCTGCACGCAGCCTTGCACAAAAGTTCTACATTTGGGCACTGATCCGTTGGCAGAAGCTTCCCAGTCCTTGAGCCACTGTTTACCACAGCATCCGTATGTGTTCTGAAAGTGTTCGATCCTCTCGATGGATTTTCCGGATTTTAAAACTTCGTCGAATTTCTGCTCAAATCGTTCCAATTCCACACTGTAGGAACGATTCTCGAGCTGTGCAAACAGAACCAACGCCATCGTCACTTGGAAGACGATTAACGTGGCCAGTAGAAAGGCGTAAAGGATTATCAAAGAGTACGAATATCGCAGCGCCCCGTGAATGCCGTAAAATCCGGTAGCCGCCAAGGCCCAGCCCAGCACTATCATCAGCTTCGTGCTGTTGACCAGCATGTTATCCCGTCCGGTAAAGTAGATAACATCGGAGAATTTGAATAGTATCACCAAGCCAAGGACCACCAGCAGGATGCCACTCAGGACACAGACCACGCTCAGCACGATCATCGAAGTTTTGATTGTCGGAAGATTTGGTAGAACCATATTTTGACAAGTTGATTGAAGTACTAGAAATGTCAAAGCCTACTTTCTGCCTGTACCCTCGCAAGATTGGGCGGCGATTGACAAAAGTGGGTTATGATTGAACACCTTTCCCACACGTAAGAGCGCACCCTGCAATTTCTGCATCCTTTCATCTAACGTCTAACGACAGTCAACTACCGAGCGTGTAAACAACATTATTGATCGAAACGTAATCCTTTCTCTTTCGCACCCGTTTCCCTTTCGATATGGGGGAAGATTTTTCTCGAGATGATTACAGATTTGATCGGATATAAACCACTCGAACCCAATAATTCATGCTCAGCAGTTGATCGCCCCGTTCGATGTAAAGACCGGGGGGACCCTATTTTCTTCGATCATAAACGTCCAGCGACCGGCGCAAGAGAGAGAAAGATTGAGCGCCATTAATCAATGGATTTTGGATTGGTACTACTTTGCGTTCATCCGATCATGTGGAGAAGGCGAGAAGCGGCCCTAAGACCAAATGAAATGGACTTACGCGTCGTAGCTAATAACATGGTCTTGTCCTCTACTAGCCTTGATCGATGCTGGGCGATGGGAATCAGAGATTGATTTGTAATCTGCCCGGCTGCTGGCGCGACTGACTTCCGTCACATAGCAGATATGTTTATGGGCGAGTGCGGTGCTAGACCGATTGCGCGCTGTCATGAAGATGGTGATTGATGTTGAATTTATTTTTGATGTATTATCTTCGGATTGCGTGAAGACGTACGAAGTGCGTTGTTGGAAGATCCTTCCAGACGTTTCCAATAACCTGAGTTCATAAATCGATTTTTTGATCCCACGGCTCATACCGAGTCCAAATTCAGACACTTGCCATGCGATTAATGTAGTCCTGGGTAATCAATTCGAGTTTGTTTACAGTGAGTTGTATGACTCAGTGGCGGAAACAATTTTTCGCGGTGTACGAATTTACCATATTTTTTGGAATATTTTAATGTGGAACATACAGTCAGGCAATAGACATTTAAAGTATCAAACATTATGACTGGACGAACCGACAATATGGCATGAATCTGCGTAATGTTTCAATAAACAAATCGTTTAGAATATGTTTAAATAAACGGCAACACTGCCTCCTAACTGTAGGTGGATTCTGTATCCAGGGGGCCACAGACTCGGGAAAATCTGGAAATGCGGGAAAAATGCGGGAATCCAAAATCATTGGGAAATATGCGGGAAAAAGGCGGGAATTTTTGTCAAATGAAAGGAACCATACTCACACCTTTTCCAAATGATTTGAGTAGCGTTTTTGTCATTTACTCGGTCCACCGATCTCATTGTTCAGCCTGTTCAAAACGTACCGCTTAGAGCATCTTCAGCGGTGGTCTATTTTAACATCTTTATAGTTGATTTGCATCAGCAATCTTAAAAAAAACCACCTAAAAGCAGACCAACTTTGCGTATCCCGCACCGGTGTAGTATTTATTGTTGTTAAACCCACCAACACCTATCATCTTGTCAATCATACAATATCCAGAGATCCAAGTTTTGTTTTTTTCAGAGACCGAGAATTTCCTGTAAACTTTTTATCATGGATTGGTTTGAGTGGTGGTGAGTGTGTGAATGCATGCATCTCATTTAAACGATATTAGATAGTGCTGATAGTGATAGATAGCGCCACGCCAACCTATGACAAGAAGCACTTTCTGCGACGTTTCAACATGCCAAAGGATATGATCCTAGACATAATGCGACAACTACAGTCAACTGATGACTTTTTCCAGTTGTTGCAATGCAGCTGGATATGTTGGCCTTAGTGTTATATAGGTGCACTGCAGCCTAACGGATGTTGACGTATGTCCTCAGCTAGTTCTCTCGACGAAAAATTGGGGGTTGGTGACCCTGAGGAATTTTTGCAAATCTGTCCTTAAGACTTACGGCTCACAGTATTTACGCCCCCAATATCGGAAAAGGTTAAGAAACTGATGAACAAAAGTTATCTCCCAAAAGTTCGAATTTTTTTTGTAAATTCAGTGCACTTAGAAACTTAGGGAACTTATCAGAAGCACGGTATACTTTTTAGATTTGCCTTAGACTTTTCCGAGGTTTAGCTATTCTCCCTGATGTCAAAGGAACATACCAAAAAATCAGGGAACTTTCCAGAAATTAAGGGTTCTTCCTACAAGGTCAGACAACTTTCCTGAAATTCAGATTGTTTCCTAGAAATTCACGGAATTGTCCACAAATTCAAGGAGCTTACCACGAGCTCAGGGAAGTTTCCAAAAGTAAAGGGTTCTTCACAGAAGTTCAGGTAACTATCCATAAATTCAGGGGACTTCCAGAAGTTTAGAAAACTTATCAGATTATTTTGGGTATATTTTCAGAAGTTCATAGAACTACTCAAGATGTTCAGGGAACTTCCCAAAAATTCAAGGAACTTTCCAGAAAATTAGAGAACTTCCAATAGAGAACAGTCAAGAAATTCATGAAGCTTTTCAACACTTTGCGGATCTTCCTAGAGGTTTAGTGAACTTCTTAGAATTTCATGAAACTTGCTAGACATATACAGAACTTCTTAGAAGTTCAGCGAACATGAAGTAGTTCAAGAAACTTCCTTGAAGTTCAGGGTTTCTCATGAATACAAAAAACTTCTCAGAACTTCAGGAAACGCTCACAAAGATCATGGAACTCCCCCAAAGATCAGGAAACTTTCCAAAAGGTCAGCAAACATCTCAGACGTTCATAGAAGGTCCCAGAAATTTAGAGAATTTCCCAGAAGTTCAGGGAACTTTCCAAAAGCTTGAAAAAACTCCCAGATGCTCAGGGGATTCAGCAATTCATGAATTTTCTCAGTAGTCCTGCGATCTTCCAAGAATTTCAGAAAACTTCCCCTAAGATCGAGGAACTTTCCAGAATTTCAGAAAACGTCCCAGATAAACAGGAAACTGGATTTTTTGAGCATTCGAAAAGTTAAGGAAACATTCAAAGGATTTTTCCATAAGTTTAGGGAGCTTCCTAGAACTTCAGAGATATTTCCAGGTGATCGAGAAACTTTCCAATCGTTCCGAAAGCATCTCAAAAATTCAGGGTATTTAAGTTTTAGGAAGAACTTAAACTTCTTACTACTCGATATTTTTTCGAACCCAACCAAAACGAGAACAAAGAAACCAACTACTTTTTAATCAATTTCATAGAATTTCCACCTATTCACAATCTTGGAGATCATAAAAAGTTCTTGTACGGTTTAACAACATCTGATTTTCTAAGTTCCCTTTATTTCCAGAAAGTTGTTCCTATTCCATGGATGATTCAATGGCATAAGGCAATTCAATGAACTTCTTTAAAGTTCCACCATTTCTCTTCTCGATAACCAGCGAGCAAACTTCATGATTGTCTGGAAACTTCCAATTATTTCATTCAACTGCCGAGAAGTTGAATCAACTTCTGGCATGTTCATTATAGATATTTCCACCCAATCTTCATAGATATTCTGAAGTTCATTAAATTGAATTTTTAAAGAGTGCGTTCAGTAAGAAACTTAGAAGCTTATATAAGTTCTGAAATGATGCAAAATAGATCCGGTATAAAGCAAAATTTACAAACACCAGCGATGCAGCGATTTTTTTTTTGCGTTTGGTCTAAACAAATAAATCCAAACCACGATTTTATCCACCGTTAAAGATGCCCTTAGAAGATCTGGCTACACGGCTGTAACAGGTGAGGCCAGAAATGAACTTATCTTTCATGTGGTGGCGAATGTGTTTGTAAGGGTGTTAACACATGCTGAAAGAAGACTTTGGGTAGTTGTGCTCAATGCCGTCTGACGTTGTTTGCCGGATTCCAGAGAAAAGAAAATGGTTTGGTTTGGGAGCTCAGAGATTTAGCTAATTTATATTAACTCATCTTAACAGTCGGGAAAACAAGGCAAAAATGCGGGAAAAATTCGGGAAAAATGCGGGAATTTTTATATTAAGATTGTGTGGCCACCCTGCATCTGTGAGAAACCATCGTTTTCGTTTAATACTTTCTACCCGTACAAATGTAGTGCTTGATGACGTGATGCTCAACTGACTGAGAACCGCGAACCTCTTGCCAGGGATGCCAGTTATTTTTTTCAAATATCTGTGATAAAAATTTGGAATGTCTGGGAATGTCTATAAAAGTCTGTTATTTACAAAATTAGACTTCTTTCAACGAAAAGACGTAATACGAGAGCGAGTTATGTCATTTTTGCTATATGTGTGATTATGTAAACGTTTCTGCATCTTTTTCTTGGATTGTATGTTTCCTCCTGAACTTCAAACAAAATTCCCCATGAACTTCTTGACAGTTACTTCTATTTTCTTCGATATTCACATTTAAAAACCCAACCTTACCCTCTAGAAACATTTGGTAAGTTGTTTTTTTTCCTGAACATAGTTACTTTCTGAACTTCTGACAAGTCCCATCCTGAACTACGAGAGAAATTTCCGCCAAACTTTGGGAAAGTAATCTCCAAAATTTCTTGGAAAATCTTATTGAAGTTGTAAGAAGCTTCTTCCTGAACTTATGAGAAGATCTTTTCCGAAGTTCCGAGGGAAGTGTCCTCCTGTATTTCGGGGATGTTTGTCCCTGAATTTCTGAGAAGTTCCTGCTTAAACGACTAGAAAGCTCTCCCAATACTTCTTCCTTGAACTACTAGAAAGCTCCCCCAAAGTTTCTTCTTCATTTATCCAAAGTATCTACCTAACCTTCTAGGATTTGAATTTTGAGAAGTTCTCATTCTGAAATGCTGGAATGTTCGATTCGAACCTTTAGGGAAGCTCTCTAGCACTTCTGGGTAGTTTCAACTAAACTTTTGGTCTCTTCGGAACTTCTGAAAATACCTCTTGTGAACTTCTGAGGAGTTCTTTACTGAATTTTTGGAAAAAATCTTTCTTGATCCTACAGGTAAGCTTCTTTCTGAAATTCGGGGGAATTTTTTCTTGAGCTTGAGCTCCTGGACTTCTGAACCTTTGGGAAGTTTTCTCCAGAACTTTGAGGAAGTTGGTTCCGGAACTATTGGGAAATTCGTGCTCAAATTAGAAAGATGTACCCTCAATGCTCCTGTAAAGATCCATTCTGTTCTCTCTAAAGAATTTTGAGATATCTTTATTCTGAAATATTGAAATGTTCTCGTCTGAGCCTTGCCAAATCTGCCTAGCACTTCCTAAGGATTTTTTTCCTGATATTTTTAGAAATTATAGGTAGTTCCCTTCCTGGGAACTACTAACTCGTCTTCTAAACTTTCCATGCTGTACCCTAAATTGTGGGTCTTATTTTGCTATACTTCTAGGAATCTAGGACTAATTCAGGAATATATTTCTAAATCCCTACTACAAATTTATTGAAATGATGCATTTAGTAGTACTTTGGAAAACTCAGAGTTTTAAGATTTGTTTCAATAGCTCAGAATTTTTTCTGTTGTTCTGTTCCCCGAGTAGCAACCAACTGGGCTTCAGAACAACAAACTCAGGAATCCCTTTTTACGGTAAATTTATTGACTTTCGTTGTGACCAGGGATCTGGCGGATAGAGATTTTCCTGAAGTCAACATCTCTTACAACCAAACGTCAAAAGATTCATTGTTTGTAAACAATGCTGGCCCCACTACCCGTATTAACAAACGTCAGACGGGCCTTATTCAAATAAGGCCCGTGATATGTTGGATACTGTCAAACGCTAGTAAATTGGATAGGGTTGCCAGGCCCCTGGTTGTGACTTAATGGCAAAGGACCAATATTACCAACGCTTTGACAATAATTTTTCACACGGGATTGAACACTATCATAAGTAGGGACTCCATATTGCCTCGGAAAGGGCCAATACGATACTTATCTCCCGGTCCATTGTGTCTCCAAGTGGCCCACGCTTTCGTTTCTTCAAGGATTTCAACCTACGATATTTACAAAAAGTTCCAATAAAGCTTCTAACCGTTTCTACAATACTGTTCAGATCCTTGTACGTTTTAAATCCGAAGTTCTGAGAATACCTTTATATGGAATTTAAAAAATATTTCAAATGTCTGTAAAAGTCTGCAACATAAATAAAATGTCTGCTAATTGTCTGCATCGTTAGATAAGTCTGCAACAAAAATGAAAAGTCTGCAAATTTACAGACATGTCTGTGAATAAGACATCCTTGCCTCTTGCATTGGGCCTTGTAGAAAGTCCTGTCGTAGGAAACTTGTGAAAGAAACAAACATAGACACAGCTAAATGTCGGAACTAACGGCGGTGCTGGAACAGGTATCGGAAATACATTTTCAACGCAGGGTATTCAACCGATCTGACTGCTTACCTCAGGCCCGGAATCGTTTTTAAAATAGAGTTGAACTGGGGTCGCAGATCTCTCATCCAGTCAAATATCGTAGTTACGCATACGAAAGCTTCCTCCTAAAAAGAAAATTTCCGTGGGAATTAATTTCCATTTTTGACTGGTTCAGCAAGAAGGAAATCCTCCACATCGTTTACCATAAAGGAGCACGAAGCAGTCGCGGAATTTAATACTGCCTGGGACCAATCGTTATCTTAATAATCAGGCCATTGACAAGCCTATATCAATAGCAGTGATTGACAGTAGACAGGATGTCCTGGGCCCAAATTGATTTGGGCCCGCTGTCAGCTGTCAAATAGAAGTCTAATCATTTGTTTTGATGTGAAACACCACAGAAAGACGAGCAACAACAGACTAAACGTAAACGAGCAACAACAGACACAACTTACAATGTTGACATTATTTTGACAGCTGAGCTTGCTGAGATGTTTTCTACTCGAAAAAGTGGTCCTTGTCATAGTCCTGTTAATAATCGGAACAACAACAACAACAAGAATCGCCACCTTCTGACACGTGAATCTTTCTAGAATTATTTCGAAAAGTCGAACAAGCTGATCACCACCAACCAAATCCAAACGAAGCAGGCGGAGATCCAAAACAAAATACACACACAGACGTCATAATACAAAATTTAAAACAATGGCAGTGAAAATGGAAAAAAGTTGATCTATGTTCGATGGTCTATATTTTTAAAACTGTTATAAAACTAAACCGAAATAATAAAACAGCGCTGAAAACAGCCTAAACATCTCCAAACTCTCAACGGTTTTGAATGTAATGTGTGGATTTCAACGTGTTTCTCCTTCCGTGTTTCGAAATTTTTGGCGATTGACATTCACAGATATGGCTGCAAAGCAACCATCTCTATAAGCGACCAAAATGCAAAGTTTCAGTTTATCCCGATTTAAAGTATACTCACCTAACATTGTTTCGGCATCCGAGTCAATTGTAAACCCAAATATAGTGTAGATTAATTGATTTGATTTTCTTCCTGGTTGCCAAAAAAAATCGTATCCATCACCC